>JAYEPQ010000016.1:30228440-30368440 GCA_036321105.1 Dracaena cambodiana
TCCCTTCATGCATCATGTTGATATTCACTTGTCATGTTATCATAAAATGAATAAGTATTATTAAACTTGTCGTTATGTTATCATAGAATAAATAATATTTAGAAAAATCCAAATCTGTAGATCTGTGAATTTTCCAAATCTACTCTGAAAATTCACAAATTTTTCAAGTCTGCACATCCGCAAATTTTCTAAGTGTGCACATCTGCGAATTTGACTAAGTCTGTAAATCCGCGAATTGTGCTAAGTATGTAGATCCGCGAATTTGACTAAGTATGTAAATCCACGAATTTTGCTAAGTCTGTAGATCTGCGAATTTGACTAAGTATGGAGATCTGCAAATTTGCTAAGTATGCAGATCCAGGATATTTCTAAGTATGCGGATCCGCGAATTTGCTAAGTTTGCAGATCCAGGATATTTCTAAGTATGCGGATCCGCGAATTTGCTAAGTATGTAGATCCAAAATGATCTAAAACTATCTATAGACAGGAATCATGTACACACAATACAAATCAAATAAGAATTTCAAGAAAGAATCAAAGAAATAAAGTGTTATTTGCACAAAGTTCTTAAAAAAATCATATTCTTAAAATACAAATCGAATAAATCCCAAGAAAGAATATGCATGTTAATTTTACTCAAATATGGTTCAAAGAGAGAATAAGAATAATGTGTTATTTGCACAAAAACTATAAAAGAATTATATTTTCATAATACAAATCGAATAAATTCCAAGAAAGAACATGCATGTTACTTACACTCAAATACAGTTAAAAGAGATAGCAAGAACATGATATTACTTGCACAAAATCCATAAAAGAATTATATTTTTTTCAATACAATCGAGTAAATCCCAAGAAAAAACATGCATGTTATTTGCACTCAAATACAATTAAAAGAGAGAGCAAGAACAAAGTGTTATTTGCCTCAAATTCCTCTTCAACCTCCTTAGATTCAGCGAATCTTTCTTCTCCTTGACTCTCTTTTCTCTCCTTTTTTCTTTCTTTCCAGTGAACCAGAAGAACTAAAGTAAGAGAGAGGAAGGTGGTTTTGTTTTATTATTTGACAATATTTCTCTTTGAGAGATTAAGGTTATATATGTCTAAGGGCAATTTAGTAACTTTGTCCTTTAGTATAGTCTCAAGACTTTTTGTATGTATGACAAGTGTCCAACTAGAGTGCCACTTCTCACTCTTCTCTGACAACTCATCACCACTAAATGTCAAAGGGTGGTCTTTAGGAACTTAATTAAGTTTGGAGGTGTATATAATTTTTTTTTTAATCTTGATAATTTATAATTTAATAAGCATGGAAGTTTGGGGGTGTTACACCTTCTTCTAAATGAATTTGATGTGAAAGCTCTTTTCTTTTTAATGCACAATGATAGAGAGTTGGAGACAAAACCAAGCTCTTATTGATGTGAAAATCTTGCTCTTGAAGAAGAGATAAGACGACGACTCTTTTGCGAGTTCTTCAATGGTAGGAACAACTAGAGGCACTGGAGAAGCCCCATTCAATATTGGAGATCAAGGGTTTTTAATAGAGGTATGTATCTTCAAATCCTTCATCTTTGATTGTAACATTTAAATTAAATCCTACTTTAATTTAGATCATCCAATGAGTTATATTGAAGATAGAAGGAAACCATCTCGCTTTGATTGAAACAAGTTCGTCATGTCATCATCTTAAAATCCGCATTAAAAACCCGACATGCTAAATATGACCTGCCATCGATGGCAGGCTTGCCATTGATGGAGGGTAGATATCTTGCAATAATGACAGAGCACAAAAAAGGTCACCTTGCTAGTGGAAAGTCGCCATTACTGGCGCCCTACAGTTGAGCAATTTTCGCCTGACAAATTTTGATTTAAAAGTCTGATTGAGGTGTTCCATGCACCTGCACCTTAGAAAGAGAATTCAAAGATCTTAAACATTTAAACTTCTTTCAAAATAATTTTTTTTTCCAGTTCTATCTACATCAGGGTCAAATTTAGACTTGAAGTTGATATTGCTAGACAAGCTTAATCGAACTTGATCTTGCTCAATTTTGATATATGTTTCAACCCATCCTTTATTTATAGAGCCAATTCATTGATCTATAATCACTAGTTTTATAGTGTCTGCACTCATTTCTCTCAAATTTAGTAAGTGACAAACCGCTAATGGACTTCTTCTTGGAGTGTTTTTACAATAGTCCTATGGTAACTTGTCCATATCTCTTACGTCATAAGTCAAAATCCTCTCCTCTTTCAACTAGGTATTTACAACATTAGGATTCTAGTCACTAAAATTCAAAATGTAAATATTAGCATGTCTATTTTTTAGATACCGTCGAATGTACACTGCAACTAATTATAGAACAAACTGTTGGCCAAGAAAAGATAGACATACTTTTATCACATAATTGATTTATTGAGATAACATTGTTCTAAGATCATCAAGTAAAATATTAAGAAGCTTGAAAATATTATTGCTTATATTGTCAACTCTTACAATCGTACTTTTACATTTATTATACTACCACTTTCTTTCTCATTCAGGCTAAGAAAAGGATTCTTGTTACATGTCATATATTGCAAGCAGTCAGATTCCAGATACCATATGCTCTCTTGCTTTCTAGGCTACCAATACACCTACATAAAAAGAGTTATTGTGTGACCTAAGTATCCACATTGGCCCATTCTGTTTAGGAATGGTGCCCTTCATTTTCCAAATCAACGTAATAATTTTAGTTCTATATTGCAAGTGACACAAACTAAATAAATGACCCATTAGACTACAAAGTGTGCATGTAAAAAAAGATAAATTGTATCAAGGGTGTGTGTAGTATCAAATTATTGTCTTTTATAAAAGAAGATTCGAGTGTCTTTTTCTTCATTGAGTAAGAGTGCCCAAGCCCTTGTTTAATTTTCGTAAACCATTAATTAAATAGAACTATGTTTAAACCCTTTAGAACCAACGGTGAAAATTTTTACGGTCTTCTCTAAATAAAACACTTTCCACCTTAGTAGCTCATTCTCAAAAACTATAATGGTGCATCTAATTTCAAACTTCTTTTGTTCATTGAATAGTTTATGAAAATGTGATTCGACTTTACAAACTAGTGTTTTAGTTTTAGATTTTATTAATTCTAACCTGTTAGTCTTGATTTTATTCATCTCCCTACACAATGGGCATTCTAAGTAATTATGTGAGATTAAGTTATTCGCTATTTTAGACTCATTTAGCGCTAAGGAATTTTCTAAATTATCTTTGAAAGTCAAATTCTCTTTCCTTAAAATAGAATTAGTCTTTTTTACAACCTTGTATTTATCAGTAAAGTTTTTCAAACTCTCTTAGCATTTCTTTATATTTATCAAATAACTCACTATTGCTAGGATTTACCTTATGTTCTGAGTTATTGTACTCAGACTTGCTAGATGAGTACGTCTTTGCCATCAAAATGACTTGTGCTTGTTTTTCATCCTCACTAGACGTGTACTCTGACTTATTCTCTTCACTCAATATGTCACAATTCATTTCACTTTTTGCATTTTTTTCTTGATCAGGGGACATTCGTTATAGAAGTGTCCAGACCTCCTACATCTATGGCAGATTGGGCTAGGGTCAGAATCAGAATTTCAATTTTACCTTTCTAGCTTACCTTCTTATTAAATAGTTTGCTTTTATTCTGTAGAATTTCAATCAGAATTTCCAGTCTTCTCTTGACTTGAAAAAAAAATCTTGAAGCCTTTAACTAGCAGATTAGCTTCAACATTATCTTACTCATCTTAAGAACCTGAGCTCGACTTGACAATAGTCTTACCCTTCTTTGCTTTCAGAACTACTAGATATTCCATGGCACCCTACTCTTGTCATTTCTTGTGCTCTTTTAGTCTTGTTTCATGTGTTGTGAAGTTCTCTATAAAATTCTTATGCAATATTTTAGATAAATCATGAGACTATTTGATAACAGTTACTTTAGTATCCATTCAGACATAAGTGAGTGAAGAACTTTGGGGGATCAATTCTTCGATACTGAACTCCATTACAAAATTGCATGTCTTGTTCACTATACCAATGAACTTTGTTAACATATCCTCAATCAATTGTATAGGTTTTATCTAAAAGTTCTCGTAGTCAGTTATGAGCATCGTCAATTTTGCTTCCTTTATTTGCAATAAATCATGGGAATATTATTGTCACAACCTTAGTCGGAGTTTTATAGTCATAGTATAAACTGGATCAGTATTGTCATAGTATAAGCTAGATTATAAGTGTTATGGTTGCAAACTGAATTAAAAACAATACGAGGCTGTAACAATTGATCAACTTTTGGTATCTCCTATAAGGAGCTGCAAACCAACCTTTCATTTCTTCCGTCAATCCTAGCTATCTTATTAATATGTATATGTTAAAGATTAAAGTTACATTAGCTTATAGACAGTATTATGTAAGGTCAGTATCACGGTAGTATAGCAAACAAGTCAAGTCACATCCATAGATGGAATATTCAAGAAAGTCAATATTTGAGTACATGTCCAATTAGAGCAAGAGGTGTAACCGTGATACGATGTACATACGTGATACAAGTAGGGTACTTTTAGGCAAGTAAAATGTTATGACTCCAGATAATCGAATTAACATGTTGTGCACTAATTAATGAAGTTAAGTGTAATCTTTCATGTCAATTCTGAGTGAAATTAAAAATATCAAGTAAATCATTAGTCAAGGCAATTAATGAATTATGTAGTTACGCAATAAAATTATTTTCAAGCTAAATCTTAATAAATTTACTGAAGTAACTTGGCCAGATTTTGGGGAGAGTTGGTGGAAGAGTTACGAAGAAGAGGATTGGCGAAGTAGAGTTATCGGTGGATGTGAGTCAAATAGGCATATGCACGGTGAGTTGGTGGAGTTGACGGAGACGAGAGTGTTGGCCTGAATGAGTAGCGATGGCAAAAATTAGTAGTGTTAGCTCGGATGAGTAGTGTTGGCAGGGATGAATAATGTTGTCGTAGCTAAGTAGTATTAGTAGAGATTAGTAATATTGATAAAGTTGATGAAGATGGGATAGGCTGGCAAAGTTCAAGTTATTAGGCAAGAATCAAAATAATATGAAAAACATGCAAATAAAATCAAGGCAGAGTTCATATATGGGTTTCGCAATTAGGCAAAGCAAGATTTACATATTGTTTCATAATTATCTTATTATTGATTATTCATATGACATGATCGATACTGACATAGCATTACGCCTTATCTCCAGTACTATGATAATATGCATTCTTTTTTTTATGTATTATTTGCTGATTTTAATCTTCTAGATTTCCAACCTATGTTAAGACGATGAGGAAGAAAGACATGCTCCGATCAAAAATTTATGTTTCCTCCACCAGGCAGAACGATGTAAGGAGTAGGATTACTTAGACTTCTTGTATATGGATTTTATACTTTCTTTTGTTTTAGACACTATTCTTTTCTTTTGATTATTTTGTTGTACATAATTTGAATAATGTATTGTTTTATGTAATATGTTCCATATAAAATAAAGAAATCTTTTAAGTTACTAACATATTATTTATTTATCAGTTACGTCAGTAGGTATGGTTATACTAAAATCTTGTACCTATAGAATAGTCTTGTTGTATTTAAGTAATATCATTCACTCTGAATAGTAGACGAAAAATGAGGCGTAACAAAAAGAAAAAAAAGAGTTAGAACTTCATTTAGAAAAGAGAGGAGAGTTCATTTTATGTAAAATTATTATTATTATACTAGAGAAAAATAAGGGAGAAAATAGGAGAGCATGTGGATGGCCTTTTAGCTTACATAGCTTTACTCCCAAGTCCCAAACATAGTTTTTTGGCTTATGCTTTTCCTAAAAGTTCTTTTTCGAAGCCATAACAAATATTTAATTTAGATACAAAAATACTTATTTGCTCTAGAAATAGTGAAAACACTTCACAAAAGTGAGAAATTGTAAAAAAGTAGAAACTGCATTTTTGTCACCATATTTGTGTTGGAAGGTGATGTTTTGTATATTTTAAATGTTAAGGCAACCTTCTAGTCACTATCAACAGCCTCTATTTTAAGAAGTCTATTTGGATAGTTATTTCTCTAAAATTCAAGTTCAACAATACGTGGAGAAAGGGAATATATGTACTGATCTTGTAACCAGTAAGGAAACTAAATTGGCCGGTGGGATTGTTTGGCTAGAGAATTATTTCTCAATGACTATTAGAGCTTGTGATGAATGATGTTTCTGAATTCGTCGTTAAGGTTATACCTTAAGGTTATATCCTCGAGAAAAAGGAAAAATGGTCAAAAAAGAATAAGCATCAGATTCGAATTCGGGTTAAGATTTATTGGATTGGGAATGATCATCCGAACCCATTACTTGTATATCGCGTAAGAAAGTCAATCAGAACCGTCCAGTTGGCACAATCCTATCCCTCGCTGGACCACTCGGGCCCCACGAAGAAAGAACTGCAAATGCCAGAAGTCAAGCCCTCACACCGTCCCTTCCGCTCTCAAAGATTCGATCGCTAATTGCCCGGCTGTCGTCTCCGTCGTCTCACCTCACCCAAAACCCTAGAAATCTAATCTTTAGCCCCCAAAAGTCCCTCCAAAATACTGTCAAGCGAAGAAACCCTAGTCCTTGAAGAGTCTTCTATTGCATTATAACCCTAGATTTTTCTCCAATTATTCTCACCGAAACCCTTGCAGCTCTCAGCGCGAAGCTTGCTGGATCTTTGTTCGGGTGATCGAGGACTCTACTGTCTCGTGCTGGTACTTCTTCGTTTTTACTTTATTTTTTGGCATGTACTTTTTCCTTTTATCAATTTGTTTGCCTTGATCTGATGCTTGCTAGTTCGATTTTGATTTCATAGGATTTGTAGATTTTTGTATACGAATATATTCAGGTTATTAACTGGAGCATTTTGGCTATGTTTAGTTATAAATGAAGTGAAAATGAGAAAAAATTGCTATTCTTTACTGTAGTTTTAAGGTATCCTGACTTGATGCGTCTTTCTATCTTAAGCATATGACTACAATTATTATTGCTTTTTCTTTTTTTGATTTATTGCTAGTTTGATTTGAAAGCTTATTTGATGTCAAAGGATTTGGTTATATTTTTGCATGCATTTAAAGCTCTTTGACTTCAAAGTTTTTGGTTAAATTTTTGTATGCTGGTAGAAGTTATATTTACAAGTTTGAGTAGCTACCTTGTTCATTTGTTGAGATAAAAATAGAAGCTCGTCTATACTCCTGTTGAGCATATGCTTCTGCTATGGCTTATTCATGTTTGCTTTACCACCGAGAAGGAGAGGGAGCTTTAACTTTTGATCGATCTTTTTTCTGCGCCACAAAGGTTGACTTGTGATGTTGCACTGTCCAGTTTAGGTTGCTAATTGGAGGGGCTGTGTTTAGTTAGATACGAAGCAAAAAGGAGGGAGCTTTGTTATTGTATTTTTTTTATATACTGTAATAAATCTCTCCTATTCTTAATTTGTATTGGAATTTGGATTGGGTTTTGTTCTGAAATTAGTTTGTGATTGATGTGGAAATTGTGTCCAGTATTGTGATGCCCCTTTGTTTGGTACGAAAATTTAGTCCTTTTTGCTTCAGCTTTGTGGTATTTTTCTAAGAAACTGAACCTAGTTGGTATTGTTGCTGCAGGTTGTTGTATTTGGTTTTATCTGCAAAACTCCATTATCAGCTGGTTGAATGGCAACATCTTTGGGAATGTCATTGGATGATATGATTAAGAAAAGAAGTTCTGGTGAGAGAGGGAGAGGGCAAGGCCGGCATCTGGGCCGTGGACAAGCCCGTGGCCGAGGCGGGGCTACCCGTGGGAGAGGAGTAGATATGGCCCGTCAAGGGCCTCTCAGAGTTAATGCTCGGCCATCTCCATACAAGATTGCCAAGGCAAGCCGAAATCTATCGCTGTTTTTTGAATGCATTCAAGAAATATGAAATACTTTAGAAATCAAATTATGGAGGGATAATGTATAAGCTTTTCGTTGGGAGAGGCTCGCTGCACTGCAATAGGAAGTCTTGCCTTTGGTGCTTAAACATTTGGTAGAGTCTGGTAAATGGGGGAATTTCACGGGATCCTGTTGCTAAATGCGGAATCTCAACATTACTGGCCTTCATTTATTATGCTATTCTAGTTGATGGAGTGAAGCTTACTCATATTGGGAACTGGAGCTCTCACCAATTGCTTATCGCCAGCATATGCGTGATGGGTGGAATTCTCGACTTCCATTTGTTGTCTGTATGCTTCACCTGATATAGGTTTATTTTGATCCTAAGCATATTAATATGGTAGCTATTGCAGTGCCATAGGATTTTTTAGTTTGGCCAGATATGGTGATTCCTAGTTGTCTTTTCAAAGTTTGGCCAGATATGGTGATCCCTAGTTGTCTTTTCAAATCGCTGGATTGATCAGTACCATGGTTCTATGCTAACAAAATTTTCTTCCAATCTGAATCTTTATTGCTATTTTCATCAGTCTTTCAGCAGAGCAAAGGAGATGATATGGAGACATGATCTGTTCGATGAAAGCATGAAAGCTGCTGGTCTCACTGGAGTTGAAACCGGTACAAAATTATACATTTCAAATTTGGATTATGGGGTATCCAATGAAGATATAAAGGTAAACTGTTAGATTACTTTGACTGCCTTTTATATTGAGCTTTATTGAAGTTCAGGACTAATATGGTGCTCCATGGTTTTAGGAACTATTTTCGGAGATTGGTCCCCTTAAGCGATCAACAGTTCATTATGACAGAAATGGACGACCTACGGTGAGCTTCTACTACTCATCAGACTGACCAAGACAAAATATCAACATTTTTCCTTGTTTAAAGCAAGTTATTTAGTAACTCATAGTTTTTTGTTGTGTTCCTGCATTATGTAGTCTCTTAATAGAAAATGAGCATAAAAACCAGTAGTCTTCAATAAGTGTAAAGCAGCAAAACTGAACCATTAAAATATTTTTTTTTAGTCTCAATTACTGGAAGAGCTTAAATCAACCCTTTGTTTAATTATTAATATGATGACTTGTCAAAGAAGGTTAAAATATGGTTCTTGGCCTTGACTATTTTTAAGTATCAGTACTAACTAGGAGTCTGGGACTCCTGTATGGTCAGCATGATTTATTTCACTCTCGATGTAACCTGTACTTCTCTGGTTATACTTCCTGTCCCTTGAGCCTGATGAATTATATGCCATGTAGTGGGGGACTAAGCGGCCATTTTCTGTGTTCTAAAAACTACTACAATTTGACCATAAAATTTCTATTCAATTTTTTAAACTTTCACACACCTGTTTGGTTAACTAATTCCAAAACATGGTTGAATTTCTAATGATGAGCTTAAGTCTCTCAATTAAGGTCAATAAATGGTATGGAATTGTTAGAAACACATGGTTTCTTGTTTTGCTTCGTTGGCATATTTTAAACAGGAAGTATCCTATTGCAGAAACATAACATCTCCCTTGATTGATGCTTGAAGTTAGACCAATTTTCAAGCATATAACTTAAATCAGCTCAAATTGCTTGGACACACCATATTCTTTGGATTTTATTCTATACAGTTTTTAGTCTCAATTCTTATTTTTCTTTTTATCTTATACCCAATCATTTAATTCTCTTAAATATTTTGTACAAATAAACTAATTAATATCTAAAATAAAGGAGGAGTCGGACTTGGGTGCTGGATGAATGCTACCTAACAAATTCAAAGATGACTGATCGGTGCTGATTGCTAAAATTGAAAGTCTACCTGATGTTGATTGAGGAAGTTTTAAAATGAGAAAAGGAAGGTTTGAAAGTTTCTTCCAGTGTTAACATTTTAAGCAGCACATTGCTTTGGGCCTAATTGTCACACTTTAGCAGACAGCCCTATTGTGTCCTATGTTGTCGGCTTGTCACATAAGCCCAATGAAAGGCCCACTTTTTTTCTTGATTATTTATCTTGACCTGGTGACCAAATAATATATGTATTCGAATTGAACTTTAGCTTTCTCATCTCTCGACTTTCCCCCGTGTCTGAGAGGACGAACTTGAAGTCGGTGTCTCTGATTAGAAGAAAAAGAAGAGAAAAAAATATAACATGCCTATTAGGGGTGGTGGTTGTGCATGATCATGTTGTTGCAATGCAGCAATTAGGGTTTGGCATCAAGTCATGTCCCTTGTTTCTCTCTTTTGTTGCTTCGATCAGATAAGGTGAAAGCTAAAAGGAGATTAGCCCTGATCTGAGTCACTGTGTAAGTGAAGTGGGTTTGTTTAAAAGTGTGGTCCAA
Source organism: Dracaena cambodiana (assembly GCA_036321105.1). Lineage (NCBI taxonomy): Eukaryota > Viridiplantae > Streptophyta > Magnoliopsida > Asparagales > Asparagaceae > Dracaena > Dracaena cambodiana. The sequence continues at coordinate 30,238,729 of JAYEPQ010000016.1, forward strand.
AGTCCAAATTGACTGGTTGTGTTTGGATTCTATGACCATAAAATTTATATAGAGATATGAAGATACTTAGAAGAGATGGGTTGTGAGGTTGCTGACAAATCTTTTTATCAAGATTTGGCAAAATAAGAAAATGCCAAATGAATGGAGACTGAGTATCTTAATATTTTTGTATAAGAATAAGAGTGATATTTAGAGTTGTTCTAATTATTATGGAATAAAACTCATGTGTCGCAATATGAAGCTTTGGAAAAGAGTAATTGAATATAGATTGAGGCAGACTGTTAAAATATCATAGAACAATTTGGATTCATGTCGGGACGATCGGCGATAAAAACTATTCATTTATTTCGTCAACTTATAAAGTAATTCCGAGAGAGAAATAGAGATTTTCATATGATATTAATTAATCTAGAGAAAGTTTATGATAAGGTACCAGGAGAGATATTTTGGTGGACATTTGTAATAACCCTTAATTTTTATTAGACATAAATAAATAAATAAACACAAATAAATATGACATTTCATCTTTTATAACCTCCAAAACTTTTCATTTTCTAACCTCCAAACTCTTCACTTCTCCATTATTTCAATAATAAAACTCCCATCTTTAATTCTCAAAATTAAACTCCATAATTAAACTAAAACCTTTCATATTCTAAACTCTCCAAATTAATCTAAAACTTTTCAAATTTCATAACTCCTCAAACTCTTAAAATTCCATAACAGCTCAAACCCTTTAAATTCTATAACTCCCAAAACCCTTCATATTCTGTAACTCCTAAATCCAATCCTATATAAACCCCTAAATCAAAATACATTTCACTCATTCTAAAAATCATTCTCTAACATTCTAATCTCTCTCTCCCTCATCTCGCCCGAGCCATCTTCAAAACCACCGCAGGAGCCATCGCCAGAGCCGCCGCCACTTCACTGGAGAAGGATCACTCCATTGAGCGACATCGGGAAGCAAAATCCAGGTGAGTTCTTTTTGGACTCACTAAACATGCTAATTTTTCTTATAGAAATATTACTTCAATTATATCATCTAAATTTGTTATTACAAATACTATTTCTTTATATTGTTAGAATTTAATTTGTAGAAACTAAATGTGTTATTACAAGTGCAATCATTGACATATCTGTTATTTTTTTATGATGTTAGAAATTAAATGATTACTTGTTAAATTACAGCATGTAGTTAGGTTTTTAATAAATCATGAAAAAGGCTATAATCGTGGAAACATACTGCTTGTGATATCATTCTATATCGGTGTCTAGAAAAGTTTTGTATGCTGGTTCTCTAATTAAGGAACGTGCAATGCACGGAAAACCTCCCAGCATTCATACACTGGCCTGGCCGATATCTGTATGATGTCTCGAATCAGTGACTCTTAAATATAGCTAATTGTGATTTATTGAATAAATTATAAACTGAACAGACTCTATAAATCATGTTGTTAACAAATTAAGAAAAATCCAATTGAAATATTGTACCCGAAATTCAATATACAAGTTATGAAAACCAGAATTTAGACATGCATGTACTATACTTAAATGACACTGGGTTGGGGGAGAAACTGAATGATGGAAATATACTCTGTTTCGGTTGTAAACTTGTTAAGTTGTACAACTGAATATTTCGCACACCATGGGTGCGTGATGATTTGCTGGATCATACCTGACTGTAATTCCTGTTTGCCTAACGGCAGGTCCGACTCAGCACCGGACAATCCTGTGACCATTTCCTGGGTCTGTACAGGAAACAATCGAAACAGTGGTATCCCATCAATTAGTTTTTCCAATTACATGACATCTTAGACAAAAATACCCCTGTTATAGAATTGACTTTACTAAAATGACATTAAGATAACCTAAGTCAATTGACATCATTATTCCAGACATTTTATTACATATTTTCTAAAACTTGTATTATTATTATGTTTGGATATAACAGTTATATTTCATATTTTTTCTGTGTATTTTATTTTGGTCGCAATCTGACGATATGGGTGTGCATGCCCAGATTTACCAATGGACACGCCAAAACTGACGCAGGATCTGGTGTATTTTAAACATCATATTGAAGCTCCATAATGGATTAGAGATTCCCTTCTTTCTTTTGTTTAATTTTATTATATTTTGTTTCAATTGTATCTAAACTTCATTCCAATAAATGAAAAGTCAAGCTTTTATTGAATTTTTCTATCGTAATTACCGAGTATTATTGTGGCAAATTTATTAAGGCTTTAGCATATTCAAACTGAATATGTTGCCGGTACCTGTTACACGTGCTCGTATACCGTATATCGGGAGCGGGGCGTGACAACATTGATTAAGAAAAGAGTCCTCATCAAATATATTGACATAATTAAGAACGTGTATGATGGAGTAGTGGTCTATGTCAGAATATGTGGTGGTCTAACTAGTGATTTTTCTATTACATTTGGATTGCATTAAGGATCTGCATTGAGCCTGTTTTTATTTACTATAGTGGTGGATGAGTTTATTAGAGCTATTCAGGATGAGATATCTTGGTTTATACTGTTTGCTGATGATATTATCTTAGTTGATAAGACAAGAGTATGGGTGAATGCCAAGTTAGAGTTATAGAGGCATACATTAGAATCTAAGATTTTAGATTGATTAGGTTTAAATCAGAGTATATGGAGTATAAATTTAGTAAATGATGGATCCTAAACTATAGTGTTGTAATACTTGACGGGCAAGAGATATAAATCAGCAGTCAGTTTAGGTATTTGGATTCTATTATTCAGAATGATGGAAAGATCGATAATGATGTCAAACCATTAAATACAAGCTGGTTGAAATGGAGGAGTGTAACAGGAGTTTTATGCGACCGTAATATCCATTAAGTCTGAAGGAAAATTTTTATAGGACTGCTATTAGGCCAGTTTTATTATATAGTATGGAATGCTGGGCTATAAAGAAACTTCATGCATAGAAAATAAGTGTAACAAAGATGTGCATGTTTCACTGGATATGTGGCAATATTAGGAGAGATAAAATGAGAAATGAAGATATTCGTGCTAAAATAAGTGTAGCCCCCATTGATGAAAAGATGTGAGAAAATCGCCTAAGATGGTTTGGTCATGTGCAACGTAGACCTATAAATACACCAGTTCGACGGAGAGAGCTTATCAACGTAGGATAAGTTAAAAGAGTAAAGGAAAAACTGAAGAAAATATGGATAGAGATGATACGAAAAGATATGGATTTTAGGGATTTAAATGAGGTGATATTACTTGATAAGAATGAAGGGAGAAGGATTAACAATTTGATCGATCCGGTATGAATCTCTTTTGGTTCATGTAGCCTACCTCAAGTACTTGGGATAAAAGGCTTAGTTATTTTGTTCTTGTGTTTGGACCCTAGGTCCCACATAAAAATTGAACTATAATTAAGTATTACATTGATGACAAAACTTTTATGAACCTATGATATAATGAAGGGGAAAAATCCAATTTTCTAAATAAGTTAAAATTATTAATTTTGATATTCTTTTGTGGAATAACTTAAATCTATTAAGTTAACATGACAAAATTTAGCATAAAGGATATCAGTGTACTAGAAATTATTATTACAACAACAATAACAACAACTAAGCCTTTTATCCCAAGTATTTAGGGTAGTCTAGATGAATCAAAAGAGAATCATGTAGGCTTGGTTACGTGGGTGATCCTTCTCCATTCCTATGGAGCAACATGTTTCATTTAAACCTTTAGCATCCATAGTTTTTTTATCACCTTCATCCATATTTTCCTCGGTCTTTCCTTCACTCATTTAACTTGTCTTACATTGATAAGCTCCACTCGTCAAACTGGTACATCTATAAGTCTTTGTTGTACATGACCAAATCATTGTAGGCGATTTTCTCCTCTTTGATTGAGGTTACGTCTATCGTAGTATGAATATTCTCATTTCTTATTTTATCTTGCTTAGTTTTATCACACATCAATTGAAGCATGCACATCTCAGCTATACTCATTTTCTGTGGATGATGTTTCTTTATAGCCCAACATTATGTGCTTTTAACAAGACTGGCCTAATAACAGTTTTTTAAATTTTTTCCTAGTCTTAATGGAATAGTATGATCAAATAAAACTCATGTTGCTCTCGTTCATTTCAACCAACCAGCTTGGATTTTATGGTTGATGATCACATAAAATTGAGTTTTATTATATACAGTTATTTCCGTGTTAACCTGTTTAATCGGCACATTATCCATTTATGCATTATGTTAGACTGCACAAGTAGTGAACCCGTATTTTAGGACATTGTATTCTCCCATATCTGTCATTATATCGTGATATCTTGTGAGATTCATGACCTGGGAGTATCCATGCACATTTATTCTTATTCATGTCCTTAGGCATGTAGCAGAGCACATCAATAGTGGGAATCAACAATGCAACTAGTGAATCATCATTTTGGCACATACCTCATAGGGAGTAGGATAGCCCTTTCAGAAGCACCAAGTCGTAGCTCCTCAATATTACTTTGTTTAATTTACCTCTGATTTCCAACTAGCAACAACTTTGGTAAATGTTGCCGATCTGGCCCATAACACTGACATGTTGAAGCTAATAATATGGAATATTAGTAGTCTTGCTGCACCTGTTAGGAAAGAATGTCCATGTTTTGCTTGTAATATGGGTTGAAAACTTGTTCTAGTAATGAGTATTTGTTACTTAGTTTTGATTATATTTTGTAAAGGCAGGTCCAAATACAGAACCTGTTAAACTTGTTAATTACAATGAAAAATTTGTCACTGAAACCAAATTCTGTTGACCTTTTGAGCAGAGATTTGCAAGATGCAAGAGAGGATGAAATTTTTTTTTTTTTGAAGATTATATCATAACTTGTACATATTTTGTTTTCCTGTCATGTTATCTTTTGGTACTAGTACCACTGGAATTAGCCTTATGACATTTGGATTTATGGTATGGGCAATTTTTGGTATGATATGTGGCTTGGTAGGCTATAGAACATTTTTTTATGAAGTTGGGTTATCATATGTAGTAATCTATATTAGATATTTAAGTTTCCATCTCATGTTCATAGTGATCAACATTTTTGCTATTATAACAGATTAGTTCTTTGATTTTCTTGAACACTTGCAATTGCGATGGAACTAGCAAACTGTTATATGCTGTCTTTGAGCTATTAAATTTCATATAATGTCTGAATAGAAGGTGATGGGGAAGTTACTTCCAGGTCCTAACACATAAATTTTATGGTATACTTGTCTGGTCCAGTGTGCTTATTGACAGAGGTTGCCATGGGCCTTCCACCCATTAGAAGATTATTCACTCGCTCTTCCTCAGCCTGCGCGTGTGCATGCAAGCATGGGCTTGATTTGCATGAGAGTGTGTGTGATTGTTAACATGTCCCAGCACACGAGTTTGCTCCATTTAGAGTTACGTAATATTGATAGTTTTGTAAATTACAAGTGGGGTACTACGTGAAGCTAAGTAATAGTAATAATTATTAGGTGAAAGTAGACTATTATTATTGTTGTTATTATTATTATTTTGTTTTTGTTTTTTTTTTTTTTTTGCGGGGGGGGGTTATGTTAGGTCTTTAGTTAATGAGCAGACTGGCATCTATTAGGAAAAAGACTAATGAAACATATGCCTTTGAACATTTTCTGCTACCTCCTGATACCTTGTGCCATATTTTAGACAATGTTGTGATGCGTCATGCATGCCTATAATAAACCGTCAAAGTCACAATTTTATGCTTCTCCTATTTCTCTATTATGTTTTAAATAGTCAAAAGTAAAACTTGACCACCTGCAATGAACTCAATCGCCATTCTAAGTATGATCAATGATTGCTTGTGCTCCTTTTCTGCTTCCCATTAGTTTGTCTATATATCAGTAAGGGAAAAAAATTAATATAATAGAATGTTATCATACTACCTTGTTTGCCTCTGGAATGTTAGCTTTTGAAGAGTGTATTCTCGTAATTGGTATTTAATCTTATTTAACCCGCATTTGAAGTCATTATCATCATGTCATTGTAGTCAATCGAGATGCTTTTCTTATTCGTATTATTATATAGTTGATAAAATTCAGAAACTACATAAAACACTATCTAGGACATCAAATAGTAACACTTGTATCATTATTTTAAATATCGGATACCAGTGATATATCAGTCAGTAAAATTATATACCAGATATCGGATGGGTGATATGTCATGATATGACACTATCGGATGTCACATCAGTATCATACTAGTTAAAAAAATATATATGATATTGCATACATAAAGCAATTAAACTACTTAAAATAAGTTTAGAGTCTCGGATGATACTTATTTTGGTCAATTTACTTGAGAGAGGCGATCTGCTTGAGAGTCAGGAGGGGAGGGGTTCTGCTCGAGAAAGAGAAGGGGCAATTTGCTTGAGAGATGGATGAGGAGCTGAACCATATGCGAGAGAGTAAGAGGGGTCTTTGTCGAGGCTTATGGTTGTTAGGGCCAGCGCTCTTGGTAGTCAGTGTTAAGAATGGAAGAAAGAGGTGTGGAGCTCTCTTGCATGGTCTGTTCGATGTAGTTGCTTGATAGAGAGAGATCAAAAGGGAAGAGAAAGAAGCGATGCATCAAATTATCGATTGATTCACGGGTTGTCGAGATCATCGCTAGTGTTCACGTGGTCATTGAGGTCAGAGCTCTCGCTAGTTGGTAGTGAGAATAGAGAGATACATAGGTAGGGCTCTGTTATGGCCTTTTCGATACGATCGCTCGATCGAGCGAGAGAGAGTGAAGAGAAAGAGGAAGAAGCGAAGCGTCAAATCGTCGATCAATTAGATTTAGGAGAGAATGAGAAATTGTAAATTCAATGACATTTATATAAATGGGTGTAGGTATTAAAGAGTTGGGTTTAATGGGTCTAAATCTAAAAAAGAAAAAGAAAAACTTTGTAATATGTTAATCTCGCTGATATTTTCCATCTCGTTTATCATACGAATATATCACATGTGGCCAATATATCGCCTAATATCGGTCTAAATGAAATCAATTAAAATTGGCTTTACCGTATTGTTTTTGTCTCACAATTGGTATACCAGTTGATATATTGGTATTACCGGCCGATATATCGATATTACCCGTCGATATTTAAAACACGGACTTACATGCAGTTAACATTCTTTTTTCTATGCAAAGTCATTATATTGCTATTAATTACATTTTCTCAGTGCAATAATGAAATTGTTAAGCTTGGCACTTTTTATTTTCTTCTTGGTTCAAGTTATGTTCTTTTTGTCGCAAGTTAACTTATTTTGTATTATGTCTGCTCTCTTGATAGGGTTCGGCAGAAGTGGTGTTCATCAGGAGAAGTGATGCAATGGCTGCCGTAAAACGTTATAACAATGTTCAGTTGGATGGAAAAGCTATGAAAATCGAAATGATAGGTAGCAATTTAGGCTTGCCAGTTACCCCCCGTGTTAATGTAGTTGGTGGTTCAAACGGGAGAGGAAGGAGGACAGTAGTCATGACGTATGCAGTTCTCTCCCACCATTTAGTTTTTGGGTTGCTTTTGCATCTCTTTTGATGGTTTAACTTCTCTTTGATATTGCTAATTAAATGTGCTAAGTGAAAAGCAGGATGTTGAGTTCCTTTTTTAGATTTGTTGAAGTTGTTGCTAAATGCACTCTATTTTGGGGCTACTTTTTTCTTTTGGTGTATGCAACCTGAAATTTGGTGGAAGATTTTTATGTCTAGACTCTAGAAGTATATAGCATGCTTATTATTGCTTTATGCTTGCTTTGTTACAAAGGTATCAAATGCAATCATATTAGATACAACCTCCTGAAATTTATGAAAACATCTAGTTAGGACACTTCTCTAACACCTTTTGAACCCTTTACAGGACATTAGTTTACTTCCATTTATATATCAGGGATAGCAGAAAAGGCTATCGAAATTTTGACTTATATAAAGCTATTACAAGTTTAGTTATGTTTCTAATTTTCTCTACAAAAAAATGACTTATAAAAAAGGAGATCCAAATCATACTCCTGTTTGCAACTGGAATTTTGTGTATGTAGCCTGGAATTCAGTGGAAGGCTTATGTCTAGAAGTATATAACATGCTTACTGCTTTGTGCTTGGTTAGTTACAATGATATGGAATGCAAATATTGTATTTGATACAACCACCAGAAAATTTCATGAAAAGATGTAGTTCATACATTTCTTGGAAACATTTACTGCACTTTACAGGATGTTCATTCATTTCCATTTATATATCAAGACTATGATTTAGCAGAAAAGGGCTTCAAAATTTTGACTTGTACAAAAACCTAAGAAGTATGGGCAGATGCCGTTGGGGATGTTGTGTCTGTGTTAGAAGCGTGTCCGATGCAAACACGCTACGCACACCAAAAACCATATAAAATACGACAGGTGGCATGTCTAATAAAATAAAGAAAAAAAATATTATATCATTGCTGTGTCCGAACTTCTTGCAGGTTGTGTTTGAAAAAAAAAAGAGTTAAATAGTATGGAAAATTCGAAAATAAACATTATTAAATTGTTAATATCTACATATACCTAGTTAACTTTATGAAATTATATTTTAATTTTTTTTTGTGGACATGAGTCTTGTTTGGTTTCGGTGTTTGAAGAAATAATTTTTTGTATTTACATTCTACATTGATCTATGATCCGCTATCATCACTATTTGTTATGTTTATCTCTTTACCTATATATATAGAGAGAGAGAAAATTTGATGTAGAGTTGATGGTGAGAATTGTCCTTTACAAAGGAATGAAAAGATACGAACCTATACATTGCCGATGCTTTTGTTTTAGATATTTTAGTAAATTTATATATTAATAGTAGAAGAATATATACTTATATTTATATTTTTTCCATTTCCTTGCCGTTTTCCATATCCTCATTTTTTCACAAATTCCGTGCCCCATATCTGTATCCGAATCCGTGCCTAAATCCGTGCTTGTGATCGTGCTTCCTAGATAAAAAGTAGGGTAAGCTTACGTATGTTTCTAACTTTCAATACAAGAAATGACTTGTAGAAAGGGAAGATTTCTTGTTTTGAAAGACATAAAATGTAATTGGTTATATGTTTAGCAAATATGTGAACATTGTATGTTAATATATTGTTAGAAATGTGTATCCTGGCATTTGAGTGCATAGGCATGTCAATTTATGTTTGTAATTTATGCTTTCTTTATTGTTTTAGTTATTTTAATGTCATATTGTTGTGTCGATGTTTCCTTTTCCAGTTTGTGTTTGTCCATGTTTCTTAGGTCCATGGGTCCTGTGGAGAAGAGGAGAGAAATATCACAACTTGATGTAGAAAAACTTTAATTAGTTTGCTGAAATTTTGTACTGTATATTAGAGAGTTACAAGACAGTGATCATTCACCCTTTTTCTTTCTTTCCACATAAAAACCCAAGATTTAAATAAATTTTGATTGAAAGTAATAGTAATGCCACAACAGTCACCAAAAGTTAGAATAATGAAAATAGGAAATTCCATCAAATATGAATATGATGTTTATATTTTTGCCCAAGAATTTGCAATATTTTTTAACTTTTAAGGTGGACTTGGCCCAAGTCAACACAGTTGGATCACCCTAGTGCTCAAGTACATAATATTTCAAGCTTCAATTTTGTTTTTACTCTTCAATTTTCCTATCCTTGGTTTTATTTTATATTTCGGGATGTAAAATGAGCCGAGATTTAGACTGTTTATGTTTGTTCATATGTCTAAACTAGCTTAAATTTTTGCTTGAGCTTTGTTCGTATGTACGAGCTTGAGCAAGCTGTTTAGAATCCTGAGCTGAGCTAACCTTACTAGAGTATGCATGTCATATATAATAAAAAAAAAGGGCAGCCCGGTGCTACAAAACTCCCGTTATGCGCGTGGTCCCGGGGAAGGGTCTGACCATTTAGGTCATATATAATAAGAGAAAATAATAAGTGAACAAATTTTCACATTCTTTTGAGATTTTACAATCTGTTTTCTTGGACTTAAACTTTTTCCCAGCTGGTTCTGTGCTGATAGTCGAGCCTTTTGAGCTCGTTTATAGCATTTAGCAAGTTTAAGGTTAATAATTTAGTATTTCCAAATGTTTTGAGATTGAATATGAGCGCAGGCTGAGCCTAAATGAGTTGACCTCAAACATAGCTGAGTTCGAATGAGCTATGTTCATTGTTGGTCATTTATTTTATTGAATTTGTGCAGGCTTGGTTCATTTAATTTTTTGAAAAAAATACAAACAAGATTTTCCCAGAGCCAAGCCCAAACAGTTCTCATGTTCTTTTTACAGCCCTATAGATGCATTCATTTAGATATTTACGGCCGCGGTTATGTATTTAGAACATTTCGATGCAGTCTTAGATGTGGTTGCAGTTATGAAATCATCTGAGAGCTTTGTCTTTGTACTTTGAGAATCGTCTGGGTGAGCTTGGTGTTTGAACTTTCCTCAAAACTCTAGTGTACCACAATAGCTTCTGGGCATGTATTTTTAATTTTCTTGTCTAGGTCATTTAGTTATTGGATCTTTCCGACCTGCGATTGTGTACTTTGATCTCTATATTTTCAGGCTTCTGAGTACCCTGCCACTTCTCCCTGCCATGCCTTAATTTATTTAGATGTTTAGCACAAGAGCTTGCCCCTTGTTTTCTTAATTATGATCGAAATAAGGGCTTGGGCCGCTTGGTCCTTGTTTTCTTAGTTATAAACTAAGCAACCTTTTTGCCTTCTATTGAGACAGGCTTTGGTAAAATGCTTCAATTCCTTTGATTTCTTTAATTTGTATACCTGATGTATTGTATTAATTTATTATTATTTTTGGATGATATTAAACCTAGATCTATAAATTGGATATAGGTATGACCGGCAGTTTCTTACAATTCTATGGACTAATAAGAGTCCTAAAAATAGATTCTTACCAGTGCATAAGTCCCTCATGAAACCAGATATTGTTTGACATCTAATACATCTACTGTACTTCAATGCTATATAAGATATCTCATGCGTATCTTCCTATGATATGGACACTTCTCCCAATAAAAAATTGACGGCTTGACACCCACCCATGTGCACCCATGGTCATCTGTTTCCAGTATTTGCAAATGTTGAAGTCTTGGAGGGTTGTCTAAAAGTGTCATATATATATCTAATCTTCTGGAGTCTAAAAGTCCGAACCCTTTGCAGATTGCGAATTATATTACACCATTTTATTTTTCATCTTTCTTCAGCATAGCTAGTAATTGTGATATATTGGGAATTTTAAATTATAAATACCTCATTTTTATTGAAGTATTGCTTTGTCCCAGTTTTAGTTTTGAGATATTCCTGTGGCCATAATGTTTCATACATTGACACTTGATTGATGTTGCAGGTATTGACACTTGACTCCCATATGTAACCTCCGATTCTCCACTTAAGTCTCCTAAAATGGTTATAAAATTGTGAAAGGGATTATAGATGCCTTTAATAAAAGATAGACGGTCTTGCATCTAACGAAGAACTAGTTTACTTTAACAAAAATCTCTTGAGCATGATTGGTCATGGAAATTTGGAATGAGCAGTAACTGAATCTTCAACACGAAGGAAATACTCCCTTTCCAGGATGATCTTCCTTCCTGATGATGATGAATAGTTCAGTTGAAATGGGTTCTTAAGGACAGCATCATTTAACAGCAAATAGCCTCTGTCAAGGAAATGCAGATTCCTGAAGATTTGATGGCTTATCCTCTGGCCTCCATTATGTCCTTAACAAAAAGATATGGCCTTCTGAGTATATTAGACGGCGTTTAAAATATGGGAATTGGTATCAATATAGGACAATGATTCAGGGTACAAAAATTTCCATATATGATTTATGGTGTGAAATGCCAATATTAGTTGTATCATATTAGCAATGTCGGACAAATGTTATGCGGTATGCCACGTGTATTTGGCACCTCAATTTCCGACTCAATATTGGTTATTTATATAGATATTGACTAATGTTTAAAACCTTGATATTGGATTAGTTTCTAAAAGTTATTTTTATCTGCAAATCTTATTTAATACCTGTTTAGTGTTTGCACTTGTGGTTAAGCATGTGGGCAGCCATAGCTTACGTTGATAGATATGTTTTGTTCCATTATTATTCACATCAACTCAACCTATTGGAGCTTACTAACCTTTTCCTCATCCCTCTTAAAACGTCTACCTTCTGTTTGGTTACATATTGTGCAACTTCTGATTCTATCTCAGTTTTTATGCTTGCTGTTATTGATGGGTTGACTCAGCCATTGCTTGCTTGATATTATTACATTCAAAAGTTGAAATTAATCAAGGGCATGCATGTACTTGTGATGCTGTTTGTTCCATATGTATGATTTCTCTTTTCTCCTTCCAGTGATATGTCAATGTGTTCCCCATTTATTTTTAAAAAATTTTCAATCTGTTGTTTGAGTGGTGGTCTTGGTGGACACAAAGCTATTCTTGTGCATTTTTTTTTTTTTTCCTTTTTGTCATTATCTCATCTGATTGCTATGAATGATTTATTTCCAAATTTCTTTTTATCATCAATTCATCATTTGGACAACATTATGATAGTTTTGAGTTTTCCAGGCCGGAGTTTGGTCGTGGTTCTACGAGGTCCTTCAATCGCACATCAGGGTGAGTTCATATAAGCTGGTTTAATGCGTAGCGTTGCTCAGTTTTTTTTTTTTTTTTTTGGGTTCTGCTATTTCCTTCATTCTCATTTCTGATTTGCAACTTAATATCCTTATATTCTTTGAGTTACCCGTGTGTCATGACTCTGGGAAGTTGCTTTCCATGAGTCTTGGTGTTTTGCTTAACAAATCAATTAGGTTGACGTGCAAGTTACTGTAGTTTCATCTCTATAGGCCATAATGATTCTCATTTGTATTTCCCAGAATCTCTTATAAAAATCTAGTTTTGGAAGAGGATATTCATCTTCTGTGTTATGCCTATGTATAATAGCACATAGTTACTTTTTTGTACCATGTTCTCCACAAATGAGCATTTATATTCTTCGATCATTGTGGCTGCAGAGTTTGTAATGTTCTATTTTCCTTTTTTATCATTCACAAACCTGGTGTTCTGTATTTCAAACTGATATATTTTATCGTCAGGATCTGGGCAATACTACCGAACAATCCCAATTATACAATCCTGTCTAATAAAACTAGGAGAGGGGATCAAAAAATAGTTATTATCGTAATCTTCATTTGATAAAGGAATTCCACCATTCCTTGAGGTGGGACATTTGCATGAGGGACAAGGTGGAAACCATTCTTCATGTTCCAACCAATACAACAAACTTAAAATTTTAGTTCATGCCTATTTTTCCTTTTTTATATTAGTTCATGTCATATTTGATTAAATTAATGTTTTATGTTAAAAATTCATGTAATATCATAATAGCTATGTACATTACATTTATAAGGAAAGTATTGGTTTAAAACCCGAAGTGCATGGTATAACATGTTTGATTCTTCGCACTCGATGGTTGAAAATTTATTCCATTGTCAAAGTTTTTGTTTGTCAGAACTTGGTTTGTATTTTTTTATGCTGCAATTTGATCCATGCAACCATAATCTGTTATCTTTGCAAAAATACTTTTCTTTTGGATGCACATATTACAGCCCTCATAGTTTTCCTTGTCAATATTCTTAAGGACCTTACCTGCCCATCATATCCACCTGTGTCCAAATACTACGTATTAGCACGATGAGAAGAATGTGCTGAAGAACAAGTTGATTGATTCACATGGCGAACCAAACAAAACAGTGATGAAATATAAGAACAGTTATTTTATATTATCATGATAGTCCATGTATTATGTATTATCATGACAGTCCATGTTTCAATAAAAAAATGAGTACACAAAAACCCCTCTTATGTTTTCTGATTTTTTTCCCGAATCGAGGCCTTAAGTCTGACTGTGTGACCTTTACTTTAGCGTTAGGGTGTAATACCTAGAATAGCATTGCATAATGTATTTTTTTCCCCTTATCTGCACAGTGATTCTCCCAAAAAAAATACCTAGAAAACAGAACATATTGTGATAACTTTACCTGAAACAACCCTGCTTAATGATTCTTTTCCCTTCCCCCTTTTCCGAACAGTGATTCTCCTTTAAAAAGAAAAAAGTGATTCTCCTTTAAAAAGAAAAAAAAAAAAAAAACAGAGAAAACCCAGCAGGGGGGGGGGGGGGGGGGGGGGGGGGGGGGGGAGGGGTGGGGGTGGGGGCAAAACCAAAAGATATAGGGGATTTTTATGGAATTAAGCCTTAAATGATTAGTGCATCATTTTTTTTAATTTGCATTGTTAAAAGTGAAAGAATCCTTGTGGTTAGTTTTGTGATCTGAATTGGTTTACGATTTTCTAGTGACTTAGAATATGTTATTGGTCACTGCAATCCAATAGCTAGCACACTAGGACTTGTGATGTACCACTAGCATATTGTTGGAGAAGCTAGCTCTCTTAGATATTCAATTTTGTGTTGTCGCTTGTACTGTTGGTAGGCTGTAGGGATAGAGATTGAATCCATTTAGTGTCCAAACTAAAATTTTGGGTTTTGGACTGTGATCCAAAGTCCAAATGAGCAATTCTTAAAAAAATCCAACTCGGCCCAATGGATTTCGGACAACCCATGGGCTTTTTGGATCTGCCCATATCAAAATTCAAAACAAAAAATGTTGCTATGACCATAAAAGAAATCATTACATAAAAATTTTTATAACCACTACAAAAATCGTTCATAATCTAATATCAAGTAAGAAATGCAACAAAGTTCGTTAAGTTTGGAGAGTTCTCTAAGTACATAATCTGTTGCAAAAAGATCTTAAACACATATCATATCAAAGCCTCTCAACTCGACAAAGCAAAAGTTGTAAGAGCCATTATGGTCGTTAGGTATGCACATGAGCCATGGCCAACACTTCGCATTAGAGAGAGAGAGAGAGGTAGTTGTAAGGCTTCAACTCTTACATGCTGAAGGGAATCAGATGCAGTCTGTTAAGGGAAGCTTCGATGCGATCAAATCGACCAATTCAAGTGGAAGATCAAACCATGGTTTCAAATTTGTATTGAAATCAACATTTTCACTTTGAAGGACTTCGTGACTTGTTTGCCTTGCAAATTGACATCTGCAGTAATTAAAGGATTGATTGACCAGAGTAAATAACAAAATAGAAATATTCACATAAATAGTTTACAACTCTTACTTTGATTATAACAATTAGCCAAGAATTTGGATTTTTTTTACATGAGAAACAAAACCATCAAAAATTGGATTTTTTTAGAAAAATTTTAAAAAAAATTCTCAATGATTCACCCCATGATGTTTGACCTTTATACATGAGAAACAAATATAGATATAAGAAAATCGTCAAGATTGGATTTTTTTCACAAATTCAAAGCAAGCAGGGCAAAATCAACAAAACCCATTTGCTGATTTGGCTAAAACTGCAAAACTTTACAAAAGTAACTTCAAAGTTGCCAAAAAAAGGTTATATATCTAGTTTAAACTCCAGAACAAAATTGTTAGGTATTTAATAAAAAAATAGTAAGCACATGGATCTTATTATCTTATCTCCACATCTCCAGTTCATATACTATAGTGATTTCATGTTCAGCAAAACTATACCCTTAAATACTAAACTTGCATCTTATGGCCATAATTTAACTCAAAATCCTTGCATAATCTCTCATCTCTCTAAGTTAATAACTATGTTGAAAATGTAATATGAATCTTTAAGTAAAATATAAGTTCGTTGAAATTGTAATATAACCTTCTAGAATATAGTGTTGCTTTTCATCATCTTCAGTAAAGCAACATTCGAAACAATAACACCATGAATTGAAGTAAAAAGCCAATCTTTCTCAAAGATCAATCAATTTCGAAGTTCAAATCTAATCTCTCTCCCCAAAATTACTAATCTTATCACACCATCAAAACCAATCAAATTTAGAACGAAAAATTTGCAAAATAATCAGTAAATTTAAAAAATAAAATAAAATAAAACAAGAATCCTACCTGATCCCAAACCCAGTGACAGATGGGTATGGTCTCGTCCCCATCGACCCACTCCATTTCAAACCCTTTCTCCATCACCCCGCTGATCTCCACCACATCCCCTCTACTCAACCTGCACAGCGCCTTCGCTGTCGGCCCCGCGATCCTTTTCACCAAGAACTCAAACTCCCCTCTCGAGCTCGCTACCTCCGGCCTTGACGTGATGGCGAGGAACGAGGGTTTGTCAGAGGACGGGATCTAGAGCTGGACGTACTGGCTCGGGGCGGTGAAGGCACTGGCGAGGTCGGGAGAGCCGGAGATGTCGATGCTCACGTGGAACAGCAATGCGTCAGTTGATGCGGGCTCATTTTGATTTGATTATTCTCGTAGACCGAGAAAGAAAAAGAAGGTGGCTTGGTAGAGATCTAGGTTTTGAGTTCGGTTGATTGAGGAGGGAGAGAGGCTGCTGAGACATATGAGTTGCGGGTCTTCGGTTTGGGACGGAGAGTTTGGGAGAGTTAGGGCCGGTTTGGGCGGGTTTGGACATGTCCAAATCCAATCCTATTAGAGAAATGTTCAAATGGTTTCAATCCAATATGGTTGAAAACTAAAATAGACAGTCCAAAGTCCAACCTTTTCGGATGACCTGATTAGGCCTTGGACTGGTCCGAGTCCATTCCCATCCCTAGGTAGGCAGTAGTACATTTACAATTGGGCTACTTTGGCAGGTCATGTTAGGTAGGTAGAAGACCAACCCAAGATCAAAGTGATTTGATCCCTGGAATACTGTTGCCTAAACCTGATATAAAATTAGGGTCATGTTGTGAAAAGAGTTATATATGCGAGTTTACCTTCAAAGAAGCCTAGAGTGGCAATAAAGGTTGATAAACAGAGTATAGATTCAAGACAAGTTCATATAGGTTTTGCTATAGATGAGTCTGAGGCTCTAAGCTGAGTGTATTTTCTCTCTAGTTAGAGGGGGGAGACAGGGAAAAGTTTGGGACGATATTATGTGTGTGTGCTGGTCAGTTGCCTTATTGTATGGAGGACTGTTAACTAACAGCATACTTTGTTTTTTGTCGCTTCGAGACTTGTGATGAAAAGGTTTTTAAATTGGTCAAACTCTCTTCTATTTAATAAATTTGGTCTATATGCTTGGTGACACAACAGTAGTTTGTTAATCAACTTTATCCAATTTAATGTTAATCATACTCTTATAATTTAATATTAACGTGGGTTTTCATTTATCAGTTAATTGTATCAGTATATTTTCTTCTTCTAATTTATCCTTCATAATTCGTTTGATGCTCCAGTTTTCAAACACAGAACTACTGCGCTTACTTTTGTTGATCAAATTCTCATAGCTTGTCAATCTTGATGTTTCCCTTGGATTTATTTTGTAACCTTGGGGAATTAAATCTGAGCATTACGCTCCACTTTTTTATCTTTAATATGCTACTGTGCATTGTTGATTGCTTGTAGGCTATAGGTTTTTTCTTTACTGGGTGGCAATTATATGAAGTCTTCTCTGGTGATATTTTTATGTGTCTGATTTGTGCGGGCCTCCTTTTTGTAGATCTCATTTTCTCACTATTTATGCACTTTAGTCTTTGGCTTTTGGTTTTGCTTGTTACTGTATCGTTCATAGTTCTCTTATTGTTCATAGTTTTTTTGCCCATCTTCTATCCAACCCTTTTTTGCTTCCCAATAAAGCAATTTTGGTGGTTTCTAGATCTATCTGATCTGGCTGCCTGAGTAATCACTTCTCAAACGTGTTATTTCACTGGCAGACGGGGCCGTGGAGGTTTTCACCGTGGGAGCGGGAGAGGTCGTGGTCGTGGACAGGCACGGGGCCGTGGGGGTCGGGGTCGTGGTCGTGGGAGGAAGCAGCCAGTTGAGAAATCGGCAGATCAGTTGGACAAGGAATTGGACACATACCATGCAGAAGCAATGAACACATCATAATGGGTGGATGTTTCTATTGTGTGACCATGCTTGGTTATGTGATATGGCCACATTGAGAGTAGAAGTTTGAGAGACCAAAGTTGAGCAGTTGGTGGCATTTGCAATTCTATTTTCATTCTGGCTGTGTGCTTTCACTTGCTTATATTTTCGGTCACTGTTGAAGTGGTTGCTGAAATGCTGATCAATAGGCCTCCGCAAATCCCCTCACAGACTTTCCTCCTGAGACCTGTAAGGTTGTAGGCTTGGATAATTATGCTGCAAGATGGACAGACGTATTAATGTTACCGATGCTGGTGTGCTCTATGCCGATGGATGGTGGTTATACTTGTTGAACATCGAAAGTGTTTTAAGGTGATATGGTTGATCTCCTATGGTTCAGTGATGTTACTGTCATTATTTTGTTTTTTGTTTTTTGTTATGTTTACCAACTGTGTTAGTGAAGATCAGTTAAATCTTTTAATTGATGAGCAGTGCAAGCGGTGCGGCCGTTGCAGAGTCACCTTCATTATAATTGAGGCGGTGAGGCGTAAATTTTCAATTCACACTCTTTTATTGTTTCAGGCCTGAAGAAAATTAGAGGCATGTCTTTGGAGTGTCTCTATTTTAAGCTGTGCTCTATGCTCTCAGATTTGAGATATTTTTAGTATCATTGTTTGGGATTCTTGTAGCTTGTTAACGTTGAGACTACTGATTGACCAAAATCAGTGGCGTATCTTTCAATTAGTTGTTTTTGCTATTGGTAAGGATTAAAGAGGACGGTAAGATTGCTATGCATTTTTTTTCTGACTATACGAATTTGTCATAAGGGAGAAGGTGTTCTGTGGAATCATGAGGGGAATTGTTGGAGTTTTGTTGTCTTCGGATGTGTTTGGTTTGATAGAAAGTGAAAGAAAGAAAACGAAAAAGAATAGAAAAAAATTGAAAAGGAAGTAGGATTTTTTTTTTTTTTTTTTTTTTTTTTTTTTTTTTTTTTTTTTTATAGGGGTTCACAGAGAAACTATAAAGAAAATTATAAAAGAAAAAAATAATAAGATGATATTAAAAGTAAAAACTAAGAATGATTTTTTTCCATTCCCGCTCCTATTATAATTCTATGCGATAGTAATACCAAATAATTTTTTTTTTTTTCATTTTCTCTAGGATTTATCAAATAATATTTTTTTCTCATTTTCTTTAGGATAAAGGAAAGAAGAGAGAAAATTTCAAGTCATATTTACTTTCTTTTCTCCTACTATCTTTTCTTCTAAGTTTTCCAAATAATATAAAATACTTTCTTTCTTATTTTCTTTTTTTTCCTCAAACTGAACAGAATTTTTGGCTATTTGGTTTGACAGAAAATGAAAGAAAGAAAAATAAATGAAAAAAAGTAAGAGAAAAGAAAATAAATGAAAAAAAAAAAACTCTTTGTTGTTTGGTTCAAAGGGAAACTAAAAAAAATAAAAAAGAAAAAATAATAAATTAAAAATAAAATTAAAGAACTAAGGAAAAAAAAAATTGTTCCAAATTCAATCCATATTCGTACTAACCTAGGTGTGGATCCCATTGATGAAAAAATACGAGAAAATCGATTATGATGGTTTGACCATATACAACGTAGACCTGGTTCGACATGGAAAACTTATCCATAGGATAAGTTAAAAGAACAAAGAAAAGACCAAAGAACATGGAAAACTTATCCATAGGATAAGTTAAAAGAACAAAGAAAAGACCAAAGAAAATATAAATGAAGGTGATATGAAAAGATATAAATTCTAGAGATTTAAATGAAAAGATGTTACTTGATAGGAATAAATAGAGAATAATTATGAACGTGATCGATCCGACGTGATTCTCTTTTGGTTCGTGTAGCCTATCCCAAATACTTGAGATAAAAATCTTAGTTGTTGTTATTGTAGTTGTTGTATCTTTCATTTTCTTTAGGATTGATAAAAGAAAAATGAATGAAAAGTTTAAGTTATATATTTTCTTATTTTCTTTCCACTTTCTTTTTAATTTTAAAATTTTCTTCCAATCTAAAAGATAGAAACATTTAACTTTTTTTACCTTCATTTTTCCTCCAATCAAACTGAGCCTAAGAGTGATTAAACCATACTCTATGTTAAAATGGATCATTCTAACCAATATTCTATGTTCTTATTTGTGAATTCAAACATCAACTATTGTGGATTATTCTGAAATATTTTACTTTTCCCTAAATATTGAAGTTCTAAATCTGACTAAATTAATACTAAATACCAGACTTACTGGGTTGTCTTACTCTTGACACCCAACCTTCATCGATGTGATCGGTGTGAACTCTCAACTGAATAAAGTGATTGTATATTGCAGATAACAACTCGATCTGACACGATCCAAACTCATTTTATATGATTAATGAATGAATCAACTAATATGTATCATAGAAAATAAATAATCTTAAGAATACCGACTATTAAAAAGTATAAGTTAGATTTTCCATGTATAATTTAGATGGCTACCAAGGATCCCCCACTGCCAACAAAACTATCCATTCACATCTTATAAATAGAGCCAAAATATAATCATTCGAAAACTAATCTCGTTATATTTATTCGATAATTGCTTAACTCCAATTTAATCACCCCCGTAATGCCCAACAATTTTAACGGACCCCGCGTCGTAATCGACACTCACCTCCCCTTATTATTATTGTTATTATTTTTATGGTTAATTACAGTCAGACCCCATATAGTATTGGGAGTGTGTAACTTAACACCCCTGAAGTTTGAAACTCTCAAAAAACCTTCCTGTACTGTTAACACTGCTAGTGAGAGTTAGTTATTTTCACTCTCCTTTTTTACTAAAGTACACTTCTGTCCCTCAAATTCCTATTCTACTCTTATCCCTCCTTTTAACCAGCACACACTCTCTCTTCTTTCCTATCTCTCTCCCTCTCTCAGTCACCCTCTCTCTATCCCTCTCTCTCAGCCAGAGAGGGAGCGTGAGTGATTGAGAGACAGGGATAGAGATGGGAGAGAGAGAGAAGGATAGAGAGAGATAGGGAGTGTGCTGGTTGAAGGAAAAAATGAGAGTAGAATAGGAATTTGAGAGACAATAGTGCACTTTGATAAAAAAAAAGACTCTCACTAATAGTGTTAATAGTCCAAATTTTTTTTTGAGAATTTTAAATTTCACTAATAATGTTAATAGTCTAAAATTTTTTTTGAGAATTTTAAATTTCAGAAATATTGAGTTACACAATATTAGGTGTCTGACTATAATTAAACCTTATTTTTAAAACATTCCCTTCTCCTTACAAAAGCAAAAGATTACAGTCGCCCTAATCTCATCGGCAACATGAAAAAAAAAAAAAAAAACAAAAGAAAAGAAAAAGAAAAAGAAAAGAAAAGAAAAATTCCTTCTCCCTCGCACTCCTCTTCCCCAACCTTAATTATTTATTTTTAACAAATAAAATAATTAATTAAAACCCAGCTCAATCCAAAGCTATCCATCATTTTCCTCTAACCTAATTAATACCCCCAAAATTCACGAATCTTGCGTCTTCTGCGGGCTGGAGTGCGTCTTCTGCGTGGGCTGCTCGCGGTGGGCCTGGAAGCGCCTACGACTCCGAGTCCTGGTCCCCCGCCACCCCGTCCGAGTTCGAGCCCATCCCCCTCCTCTGACGGGCCGTCCTCGCCGTCTACGAGCCCGACCTGGCCCGCCCAAGATACCCTCCCTCCGCAGGCTACAACATGAACCCGGCCTGGCTCGTCAAGCGCGTCGCCTACGCTCAGACCCAGGGCCAGTGCCCCCCCTACATCGTCTACGCCGACCACGCCAACAAGGAGATCGTCCTCGCCATCCGCGGCCTCAACTTGATTCGCGAGAGTGACTACAAACTGCTTCTCGATAATCGCTTGGGCATGCAGATGTTTGATGGCGAGTTTGTTCATCATGGATTGCTCAAGGCCGCCACGTGGCTACTGAACCGGAAGGCGGAGACGCTAAGGGAGCTGCTGAGGGAGAATGGGGAGGAGTATAAGCTCGTGTTTGTGGGCCATTTGCTGGGGTCCGGAGTGGTGGCGCTGATGACGGTGATCGTGGTGAATCATAGGGATAAGTTTGGTGGGATTGCGAGGGTGAGGGTGAGGTGCTACTCCATCGCGCCCGCCAGGTGTATGTCGCTCAATCTCGCGGTGAAGTACGCCGACGTCATCTATTCGGTCGTGTTACAGGTCGGTTCTTGATTCTTTAGTTTGCCAGTTTCAGTTTGGAGATTACTAAGCAGAATGTGGATGTTTGGTGATTGGGTCAGAAGGGAGGTACAAAGTACAATTCATTAAGTAACTGGTCAATAGAGAAATTTAGTTAAACATTGAGAAAAGTTTGGGATTGATATGGGATATGATATGGGAAGGAATGAATGGTTATACAATGGCGGTCCTTATTAGCCAATTAATCTATACTTCTTACTTGGTGTAGCTTGTTACATGAGTTGTGAGCGGAAACTTTTTTTTTTCATCTCGGTATGCATTCATTGAATAGTTGTTGCATATTCAACTCCTATAGTAAGTGCTACTACTATTTTCTTGATCTACCCTATTAGTCAAGGAAGTTTCTTTGATGGTATGTCTTTAAGAATATATTGTACTTTCAACTTCATAATTGCATTCAGTATAACACAATATTCTTATGCATCTAGTGTATTTGGTGGCTCCCTATTTAGTACTATTCATGGTTCCATGCTTACCTCTAGTTTTGTTAGGAAAACACTGAAAACGAGTCTGCTAATGAAGATTATTTATTCAGTCAAAAAGAAGAAATTTATAATATCGTAGCTGCTCCTTGTTATTTTGGCTGATTGATTTTTCAGTATGTTAGTTTCACTTCCCCTTCGAATGTTTAAAGATGGAAGTCTTGCAACATTAATTTATTTGCAGTTTTGGAACCAACACTAGACACTTAGCACTAACCCAAGTGAGATGAACAATTGGTTTGCTATGAGATCCATTGCTTGTCAGTTGGCTATTTTACAGGTGAAAATCATTCGCTTCCCCTCTTTGGTTGGTAATACAACCGAAATAAGGCGATACCGGAGTCCATAGCAGATTCTCTTCATTTGTTGTGGTAACACAGAGTGATAAGAGTTTCATGACAAAATTTTCAACATTTTCATTTTTGAGTATAACCGAAAGGCCTAGGCTGTGCTCGTGGTGCAAGCCTTTCACTTATACTCAAAGTAGAGGTGGTATGGCCATTGGGTGGAGGGAAGATCTCTTTGATAAAACAAGAGAAGAGAAAGGAAGGGGATTTCCTCTTTAATAAATGGATTTTGCGATTGGTCTCTTTCATGCGGTTGACCTCATGGCAACAGAAGCTTTGGCATTAGTTCAAGGAAATGTGCTCAGAAAAGTTAAGCATCTTTTAGTGAATGACATGTTAAACTCACTTTGATTGATTACTTTTATTTTCACTTCTTTCAAGAAGTTTGTTAGAAATAGATGGGCGTTCTCGATAAATTCAACGAGTTTCATACTACAGTAAAAGTGGAAATTGGTCGCAAGATCTGTTGTTTGCCATCCTACAATGATTAAGGAGTTTATGTCTAAGGTATTCGGCAAGTACCTCAAAAAGAATAGAATTCGAAAAAGCAAATATTCCGTAGTAGAACGATGTAGCAAAGCAAAAGAATCGGCACTTGGCTGGGATGTGTCGTAGTATATTACATGCAAAGAAAGTACGCCCCTGTATTGGGCTGAATGCATGATGACTGCAGCGCACGTGATCAATCGCTTACTCCAATCTCGACTGACTTTCTGTTTCTATATTTAAAAGAATGTTCAGCGTTTAGAGAAAGATTCGTTAGGATTTGCACTACAATAGTTTGGGTGCTTTGTGAAGATTATATCGAATGAGGTAATACCGTAATAGTAAGTCCAAGATCAGTAAATATATGTAATATCAAAAGCTGGAAAGATCTATATCTATTTCCTGATTTACATATAAACATCTTCCACTATAGACACCACTTGTAAGATGACATTGATGAAGCAAGCAAAGCGACAACAAAAGCATTAATATCTGACTCCGCTGAGAGGAAGCAGGCAAGTAGACGCAAGGAGCAAAGTAAACATTATAAGCAGCAGAAGCAGTATTATTATGTCTATCTTTAGGCTAACTTTCCCTAAGAAAAACAATAATTAGTAACTTGTCTCACATCTCCTCTTAGGAATGTCCTTTACTAGTATTTTCTTTAAGAAAGATGCTATAAGGGCAAAAAAAAAAAAAAAAAAAGGTAATGAAATGAAAACTTGTGCCATCCTAGTCCCATCTGCTGTTGAAGAGGCCATCCCGCAAACGATTCATATGCAGTAAGTAATCGTCAATTTGAGTTCCTCGGTTTGGTGAATAAATTGATTTATTCAATTCAATACAGAACAAAGAAAGGTAATCCAACATAAGCAAGGGAAGTTGGAGAATCACCAGAAGTGGGATCAAATCTATGCACTTGTTTGAGGCGTAATTATGCAGGGGAGGATTTATAATACCGAGCTGGCATTTGGTGCCTTTAAAAGTATAATATTGGACAAACAACGGACAGGCTTACACCCTTGGTGGTGTTAAGCCCTCCCAAAGCTCTCATTTTCGAATGTTGATTTGCCAGATTTCATCTGGAATTTGGTTTTTGTTACTGGATATAAAGTTTGATAGTTATGGATGAAAGTGTATCTTGCTTGCTTGTTAAAATGGGTGCTTTTGACGTTTTTGATGGTTGAATAGATTGTGCTTGAAAGAAATTTGAGATTGAATATACTCTTTAAACAATCATTTACTATCAATTGTCATGATTTTTATAACCACTTATTGTGCATAATTTATTATGGAATTCATAGTAATTTTGGGCTAATGCTATCATCCTCCTTAGTTTGAGATCAATTTTTCATATGTATAAGCTGTTCTTATTAGTGCAACCTGTAGTTTCACAAGACCAGGGGTTTTGAAAGTTGCAGTTCTCCTATTGCAACAGCTCGCTTCCTATAATTTGTACATAGGCAATCCACATTGTAATGCTTAGGGTTGAACACAGTGACTTTTGGTTCCTTATATTTTTTTATTTTTGTTTATCTTCAAAGATATTATCTTAAAGACATCATGCCTATGTAGAAATTTCTTGGTTCCAAAATATGGTTGTCCAACTTTCCTTTTGGTTGACTCTATTTTAACGATATTACAAGTCTATTTTCACCCATCTACTCAAAAGTGCCTGTTATTCCCCCAGGCTAATGTTGTTGGTAATTTGGTATAATCTAATTTCAGTTATAGCCTAATTTCAGTAGAAACTCCTGGACAAGCTTGATTTAGCCTACATCTGTATGATCGATTGATTTCCATATCCAGCAAATGAAGGAACAGGACAATGATTTTGTGATGGGCATTTATTCTTCAAATAAGTCGAAAGAATCTAAAATGTCTATTCTTGATCATTGAACATTGTTGTGTGAAGTTCCTTACTTTTTGAAGGCTCACATTGTTGTCCTTGTCTTCATAGTATTTTTCCTTCTTTAAAATGCCACATAATATTTGAGACTTTCTAATTGTTCAGCTATTGAGGACTTGCTATCCCAGTTTTTATTGTTAGAGTTAATCCAACCTAAAAATTAATTATGTGGGAGAAATGACAAGCATGATTAGGTAAGAATGATTAAGTGAAGCATGATTAGATGTCATAGTTAAATGGTTAGTGAAATAGTAAAACATATGAAAAATACCCTCCACTAAAGTTGAAAAATAATCATATTTACACATTATAATTTAAGCCTATAAATAGGTGCTAATCAATTGATTTCATTCATCAACTAAATCCAAATCCATTCAAGAAGGAGAAGAGTGAAAAGAAGAGAGGAGAGAAGAAACTTGGTGTGCTCTGCGGGATACTCTTTTCAGGTGGTATCCATCATGGTATTAGTCTGATGGTTCTACTACAGACTACAATTCCCTAATAAGGTTGGAGGTTTATTTCGTATTAGAGATAATATTGTATCACTCTCTATTTTCTGTATATTCACGAGCTCTCTGGGTAAAACTCGGAAGGTTGTATTATTTATCTGGAATAATGGAATTCGTTCTTTGACTGTTCTGTGACTTTTCTCGTAAGGGTTTTTTACGTAAATACTGTGTGTCATCTGTGGCTTATTGGTTTATTTATAGCTAAGCTGTTATTTACATACAAGTCAGGATATTATTATTATTTTTCCCAACAGTAGTTTCAGAGCTAAAGTTATTAGATATTGTATCCAAACAATGGAGAGCATAACAAGGCGCATGATTATTTTTAATGGATCTAACTGGATGATCTGGAAGCTAAGAATGGAAGATTTTTTACATTGTAATGATCTTCATGCACCTTTAAAAAGTGATGTGTCTAAACCAAAAAACATGAGTGATGATGACCGGAAAAGATTTGATAGAAAAGCTATTGGTTTCATTCGACAATGGTTGGATGATACCGTATTTCATCATGCCTCCACGGAAAGTACATTACACTCTCTTTGGAAGAAACTAGAGAGTCTGTATGAGAGAAAAATAACAGATAACAAAGCTTTCTTGATTAGAAAGTTAGTTAGTTTAAAGTATAAAGATGGTTCTTCTATTGCTGAATATTTAAATAAAATTCAAAGTGTTATTAATCAGCTTTCCTCTATGAAAATGGTATTGCAGGCTTTATTATTGCTTAGTTTACTACCAAAAAGTTGGGAGATATT
The DNA here is from genome assembly GCA_036321105.1 of Dracaena cambodiana. NCBI lineage: Eukaryota > Viridiplantae > Streptophyta > Magnoliopsida > Asparagales > Asparagaceae > Dracaena > Dracaena cambodiana. Next base: position 30,265,452 of record JAYEPQ010000016.1, read on the forward strand.
GGTGGTGTTTCTAAGTAACTCTGCACCAAAAGGCATAGTTTTTATGAGTTTGGTTACAAACAGTTTGCTTAATGAAGAACTCAGACGAAAGAATTTGGGCACATCACAATCTGAAGTACTTGTTATGAAGAATCGAGGAAGATCAATATCAAAAGATAGAAGCAACTATTTCAGATTTAGAAGTAAATTCAGATCGAAAAAGGATATTACTTGTTATTTTTGACAAAGAAATGACACATGAAAAAAGACTGCAGAATTCAAAAAAGAGATAAAAAACAAAGCGTAAAGGAAAATCTGAAGCCGTGAAAATACTGCAGCTGCAGTTGAAGGTGATTTTGTTGTATATGAAAGTAATGATTTATGTATTTGTATTACATGTTAAGATACAGATTGGGTAATCGATAAGAGAATCTCGTATCATGCTACTTCACAAAAGATTTCTTTACAACTTATCAAAATGGAGATTTTGGCATTGTAAGGATGGACAATAAAGATACTTCTCATATTAAAGGCGTGGGTGATATACATCTTGAGACCAGTCTCGGTTGCGAATCGGTGCTCAAAGATGTAAGGTATGTTCCAGATTTTTACTTAAATCTAATATCTGCAGGAAAATTTGATGAAAATAGTTTTGACAGTACCGTTTGCAATGGACATTGAAGGCTCATAAAAGGTTCTCTTGTCGTGGTAAGAGGAAAGAAATATTGCACTCTTTATAGGATGTAAGCAAAACTGTGCAAATGTGATGTGAATACAATAGAGCTAGATTTTTTCTAGAGTTGTGGCACAAGAGGCTTGGCTACATGAGTGAGAAGGGTATGCAGATTCTTGCTAAAGAAAAACACCTGCCGAATATGAAAGGTACACATCTTGATATTTGTGTGCATTGCTTAGCTGACAAACAACATCGAGTTTCATTTCTCAGGAATAGATCAAATAGAAAGTCTCTCACGTATTAGATTTGATATTTTCAGATATTTGTGGTCCTATGAAAGTTAAAACCACTGGTGGTGTTTTTTATTTTGTAACTTTCATAAATGATTATTTTAGAAAAGTTTGGACTTATGCTTTAAAAACTAAAGATCAAGTTGTAGATATTTTTAGAGAATTTCATCCTAAAATGAAGAGAGAAATATGGAGGTCCCTTAATGTATCCGATTAGACAATAGTGGCGAGAATATCGAGCCATTCAACGAATATTGCAAGTGCAAGGGAATTCGACATGAGATGATCATTCCGAAGACTCCTGAATAAAATGGCGTGGTAACAAGAATGAATCACACTATTGTCGAACGGATTAGGTGCATGTTATCACATTCCAAATTGCCCAAACCCTTTTTGGGAGAGGCATTAATGACTGCGATAGACTTAATCAATTTATCACTCTCAGCTTCTTTAAAGAGTGATGTATCAGAAAAGGTATAGACAAGAAAGAAATCTCCTATAAATATTTGAGAGTATTCGTTCATATTCTTAAAGATGATAGATCAAAACTTGATTGTAAGACAAAACAATATATTTTTCTTGGCTATACAGATAAAAAATTTGGTTACAAGTTATGGGATTCAGAAAACAAGAAGGTAATAAGAAGTAGAGATGTGATTTTTCTTGAAAATCAGATCATAGAAAATTTCAAGAAAAAAAATAATGAAGTCTTTTACAAGCGAAGTTGTAGATCTGAATCTAGTTCCTTCTCCAGTCACAAATAATAAAGGAGAAGAAGTGCGAGAACATCAAGTAGATGTTGATACTCCTATTTAAGAAGAAGAGAGAGAGCAATACACTATAATACAACCGTCAATAGCACCTCAGTTAAGATGGTCTATCAGACACCGTTATCCTTCAAGCAGGTACTCAGTTAATGAGTATGTTCTGGTTACTAATGCAAGTGAATCAAAAAGTTACCAAGAAATGCAAGAAGCTAGTCAGAAAACTGAGTGGTTAAAAGCTATGAAAGAAGAAATGAATTTTTTGCACAAGAACCATATCTATGATTTGGTAACATTACCAAATGGAAGGAAGGCCTTGAAGAACAAGTGAGTGTTTAAGATAAAGACTGAAGAGAAGAACTCACAACCAAGATACAAAGCAAGGTTAATCGTGAAGGGTTTTGGCAAAAGTAAGGAGTTGATTTTGAAGAAATTCTCTTTGATGGTAAAAATGTTATCAATTCGTCTCGTCCTTGGAATGACTGCAAATATGGATTTGGAGATCGAATAAATGGACGTGAAGACAACTTTTCTTCATGGTGATTTAGATGAAGAGATCTATATGGAGTAGCTTAAAGATTTCAAAGTCGAAAGCAAAGAAGATATGGTCTGCAAGTTGAGAAAGAGTTTGTATGGATTAAAGAAAGCACCTTGACAGTGGTACAAGAAATTTAATTCTTTTATGGTGAATCATTGTTATAAGAGACAGTTTTAGATCATTGTGTTTACGTCAAAAGGTATAATAGTGATTTCATTATACTATTGCTCTATATTGATGACATATTGATTGTAAATCAAGACATGTCTAATATTGATAAGGTTGAGAAGGGTTTAAGTAAATCATTTGCCATAAAGGACCTGGGAGCAGCACAACAAATTTTGGAAATACATACATCTCTCAACAGGAATACCAAAAGGTTATGGTTGTCGTCAGAGACTTACATCAATAAAATACTAAAAAGATTTTACATGGATAGAGGAAAACTAGTTGGTACTCTACTTGCAGGACATTTCAAAATAAGTTCCAAGTAATGTCCCAAAAGCGAGAAGGAAAAAGAAGAACTAAGAAGAGTTCCATATGGTTCAGCAGTTGATAGTCTAATATATGCAATGGTATGTACTAGACCAGATATAACACATGCAATTGGTATCGTTAGTAGCTTCCTTGCAAATCCAGATAAAGAACATTGGATTGCAGTTAAGTGGATATTAAGCTACCTAAGAGGAACTTTCAAAATAAGCATTTGCTTGACAAAAGTTAAGTCGGTACTAACAGGTTACATTGATACAGATATGACATGACATATTGACTCAAGAAAGTTTATATTTGGTTATTTGATTATTTTTGCAGAGGGAGCTGTATCTTGGCAATTTAATTTGCAAACTTGTGTTTCCTTGTCAACTACAGAGGCTGAGTATATTGCTATTATGGAAGCTTGCAAAGAGATGTTATGGATGAAATATTTTTTGCAAGAACTAGGTATAAAACAAAGTACCTACATAGTTTATTGTGACAGTCAGAATGTCATTCATCTCAGCAAAAATCCAAGTTTTCATTCTAAATCCAAGCACATCAATGTGAGGTATCACTGAATTAGAAATATACTTGATGAAAAATTATTGCAGCTTGAGAAAATTCACACCGACAAAAATGGAGTATATATGAAGACAAAATGGTTACCTAGAGAGAAGCAGGACTTCTGCCGGAAGGTAGCCGGTATGGACTCTAAGTAGAGTTTTAGTTCATCCTCATTTGGATTGGAGGGGGAGATTGTTAGAGTTAATCCAATCTAAAAATGGATTAGGTGAGAGAAATGAAGAGCATGATTAGGTGGCATAATTAAATAGTTGGTGAAATAGTAAAACATATAAAAAAATATCGCCCACCAAAGTTGAAAAATAATCATATTTTCACACTATAATTTAAGTTTATAAATATGTGCTCATTGATTGATTTCATTCATCATCTAAATCCAAATCCATTCAAGAATGAGAATAGTGAAGAGAAGATAGGGAAAGGAAGAGAGGAGAAAAGAAATTTGGTGAGCTCTGTAGGATACTCTCTTCAAGTGATATCTATCATGGTGTTAGTTTGGTGTTTCTATTACAAACTATAGTTTTCTAACAAGGTTGGAGGTTTATTTTATGTTGGAGGTAATATTATATCAGTCTCTATTTTTTGTATATTCCTGAGTTCTCTAGACGAGACTCGGATGGTTGTACTGTTTATCTGGAATAGTGAAATTCACTCTTTGACTGTCTCACTTTGACTGTCCCATGATTTTTCCCGTAAGGGTTTTCTACGTAAATACTATGTGTCATCTGTGACTTGTTGATTTACTTATAACTAACATGTTGTTTAAATACAAGTCGGGATATTATTATTATTTTTCCCAACATTTATGCCATTGAGTTTCTCACACAAATGTGCATTGATGAACTCGTTGGTCTAGAAATCAGTTGTCCCAAAACACTCTGCTTAACTTTACGAAATCAATACGAAAAGAGGAACAAGGTTTTTGGTCTCAGGAGTTTTTGAAGGTTTGCACTTCAGTTTCTCCTGAAAGCATGGATTGAAGCAGAATAATGAATGTCCTGTCTTCGGTTGCTATAGCAGGGGCTCTCAAATTACATTTGGGATCACATCATATTTTTTACTTTGTCACAATTTAGTAAGTTTTGTACTTTTCCATTGCGTCAGTTAGTGCCTCTTTGTTGGCTGTAGTTATATTTTCATCTGCCCTTCTGAACTTAGTGCCTCCCTTTTATTTTATATCATTTAAAAAAAAAAAAAAAACTTATGGTGTTTGGCTGGCATTTTTCATTTGTTTCCTTCCCTGGAAAGGATGTGTAAGCATTATGTGGAAAGTACTATATTAAGTCGGTATCTTAATCTTGATATCATTCTTAACATCACTGTCATTAATTCTTACAGGATGACTTTTTACCAAGAACAGCAAGACCGTTGGAGCATATTTTTGGATCTATCTTTGGGTAAATTATTATATTTTATTAGTATTTGAGGCTGTATTTATATCTACAGTTTCTTCCCTTTTCACATTTTATTGAGAATGTAACTATTAACTAGAATATAGTTTCAGGCCAGTAGCTCTACACTTGTCACTAAACAATTTTAATGCTTTGGACAGCTTACCGTGCTTACTATTTTTGGTTTGCTTGAGAAATACATTTATATCGGAAAGTAGAAAGCTTAAAGATCCCAGAAGGCTTTATGCTCCTGGTAGAATGTATCATATTGTCGAAAGAAAATTTTGCAGGTACTACCTACTTTTGATGTTGTTTCTGTAATATAAATTTAGCTGCTGCTTTGTGTCATGGAAGAGTAAAAATTTATCAATGCATATTTTCTATTCTCGATCCTTTACATGGTGATAAGAAACGTTGTTGTTAGCATTTTGCTTTTTTAATGTTCCAACACATGATCTGAGAAATAAAAAGACTGGTTTTATGCAACTCATAAAACGTGATAATTACTCTTTTTAAAGATGTGTGTCATATTCAGACATGACATGCCTGTCTATCCGTATCCCACACCTAGAAATGAGCAAACAACTATTATCTTAAATTTCTTTTTATAAGGATCCCTATATTGTGGCCCTTTTCACAAAAGCTAATAATTTCATAGATCATTTTTTATCAAAGTCAGGTTGTTTCATATATGAATAGCAACAAATACACATTTGTATACGAGTCAAACATACATAGATTTAGAGGACCATACCCTTGTGTCTCGATTTGGATTTTGGACATTTGGTGTATGTGAACCAAACGCCTCTCTTCCTCTGTCTATTTTGGAGCATGAAGTGTGATACTGTACTTATGGTACGTAGCAGATCTTGCTGTACCTTGTTTGTCTATCTATATTTTAGTAAATTGCTGTATCTGACACTTGTACCATTTCCTCATGCTGCCTAAAGATAGCAGTTTCTTTACCTTTTCTATGTCTGCATGAACTTGCTGGTTACTCTGCTGCTGCAGTTTTCCAATCCAAGTTCCAATTGATGACTTAAATTGGAGGAGTAAATTCTTCTTGGTGTGCTATCCATTTGTTTGTATCAGACCGGTTCTGGACATAACATAAAAATTGGAGCTAAAAATGAAGCTGGTAACAAGACCTATTAGCTTAAACTTTTAGGTCAAGAGAGTATCCGATCCATATTTAATGCTCATGAAACTAAGGCTGAAAACATATCAAAAAGTCTTGTTATTGTTGGTGAGATTGGTATAAAAGTTACTGATTTTGGGTTCAACATCATGGACCATGGATGGTTGGTTGCCTAAAAGATTGCCATGGTTGCATTTATTAGACCAGTACGCTCATATATGATGGTGACTATTTTTCAAATATGCATATTTGAGTGTGTGCTCCCACATTGAAAAGCAAAAAGAGAAGGTGATTGTCTAAAATATGAATTTGGGACCAAGCTTTGCTAGCTTCAGAGCAGTTCCTGGTCCTTTAAGCCCTAAGCTAGTCCCAGTGAGGCCCAGCTCAAAAATCTCCTCAACCTAAATAATGAAATTAAGTGAATTACTCGGAATTTGAGGATGAAAATTTATGGAGAGGGGGCAGCTTTCTGTTTCTAGTTTGAGATGCAAGCCTGAAGACTTTCCTGTAGTAGATCTTTTCATCGTATGATTGCTTTGTTGAGTTAGTCAAAGATTGTTAAATGTCCAAGTGAAAATCTTGTAACATATGTGGGAGGGATTATGAAAAAAAGCATGCTTGAGAAGCATATATTGCACTGTTTTTTATAGTCACCCAAAAACTATCCAACATTGAAAGAGATTAGCTCAATGGCATTCGTGTTATCATGATAAAAAAGAAGAAATAGTTTTACCTCATTGTAATAATTTTTTTGCTTTAATGTTATATTAGTTTAAATGCATGTGACCTAAAAATTAAACTAGAAAGAGACTTAAATCTTGGGTATTCTAAATATATTTTAAAAAAATGTAATATATGCTCCAAATATGTATACTTAAGAGGCTATATAAATATAGTACTTTTTAGAGGTTCTTAGGATATATACCTCTCAATCTTTCATATTTAAAAATTAGCTCTAAAAAAATCTTAATATTTGTGAATTTACCCTCCAACCATGTAAAATTAACTGAATCTACCCCTTTCCATTACCACCTGGGAATTACACCAGAATATTCCATTGGCCAAACTACCCTCATCCCTAACCTTACCGTACTCTTCCCCTTTGATGCGAGCAATCTAACCAAACCCTTTTCTTTCAAATCCCTCCTCCAGTTTATCCTTTATTTCTCCCACATATCTTCATATTAAAATAATGTTTTAAATGCTGATGATCCCAGGGCTTATATGGTTTTTGTTTTTGTTCCTTCTAATAAAAGAGGGTGATTATTTAGAACTAAAAACGGGGTTCGGGTGATTCTTTTCAGGTATGGATATGAAGGAATGAGTTTACATAATTTTTTTTTTCAAGAATGAATTAGTTCCATCAATTGGTTAAGAATGGTTACAGACAGAAACAAGACCATGGGTTCAAGAAAGGAGATAAAGGGATTATGTTGAATGCGTGTGAGTACAATGGTGTTTTACACGATTTTTTACTTGAAACTAAACAGATGTTAAGTTGAATGGTAGAATCATTTGCTTTTATATGATTTAGAGAGTGAATTAACAAATATCACAGTTTTAGGGATAAATTTCTAAATATGAAAGGTTGAGCGGTTTATAAGTAACCCTAGTTTTTATAAAATAAGTGAAGCAAATTTTGAGACCAAGCAAGTGTTTAGTAAATATATATATATATATATATATATATATATATATATATATATATATATATATATATATATATATATATATATGTATATGTATAGGACAATGCTGTATGTATCATTGATTACTGCATACCTTCTTAGTGAAATAATAAACTGCTATTAGAGGCATAATAAGGATATCATGTGAAAAATATAGGTATAAATAAATTGATGATCACTTTAGAAATGGGAGAAAAGACAACAATGTATCACTTTACTTTTGCGACTAGATTTTTCAAGGATACAACACATCTAGTCACACTAAAATTTCTAGTGTAGCCTAGGACAACTTGTGTAACAACCTAATTTTATCATAACTTACATTTTTGATATAAGATTAATCTCAAAATGAATGTGTTGTGTTTGTCTCATTTTTCTATATTTTTGTGATTTTCTTAAAATTTTTAAGATAGTCACTTAAAATAATATTATTTTAATCACCGGTGGGTCCTACACATATTTTTACTAGTCTCTATTCTTTAGACTTATAAAGATGAAGTTTGAATTTTTTTTGGGTTAGTTTAATTTGAAATTATAACTTTAAACAACTCTAATAACCTATTATTAGTATTCATTTGTCCTATACCTATTTTGTTTTATTCACCCATACCTTATTTTACCATGCTTGTCTTTTGGACAAGCATGACAAACCATCATCTAATCCCCTATATCTCTTCTTTATTATATCTTTTTCTTCCCTTCCTTTCATTTGTTTTCTCTCCTTCATTTTTTATTCATCTCTTCCTTTTATTTTTTTACTCCAACTCAAGAGAAGAAGAAAAGAGAAGAAGAAAATGAGAAGAAGTTATTTAGCCTCAAAATAGGCTTATTTTCTTACCCATCAAGGCAAGTAAAATCACATCCACTCTCATATTTTATTTCTAACTCTAATTATTTATGGTTAACTTAGAATCTTGATTTGTTAAAACTTAAAAAGATAATATCTCTATAAAAAAAATCTCTATGATTATTCTAGAAAAATAAAAATATGATTTTTACACTTTACTCTATATTTATGTATCAAATTTATTATTTTATTTATAATCTCTCATTCTTAAACTACAAGTTGTAAAGTTAAACTATATGCTTAATTTTTAAATTATAAAAATGCTACTTTTATGAATGTTCATCATATTGGATATAAATTTGAAGCTTTCTACATAAATTCTTTGTGTATAATATAATGATTTGCAAATCATTTTCCACTTGCCATTAGAAAATAGGTGTATATATATATGTATTCATAATCATGTTTTAAAGAGAAGATTTCAAATAAGTTTATATATTAAATTATTAAAATATTTCTTTTATACGAGATATTATGTTAGGTCATAATTCTTTTTATACTAATCAATGTTTACTTGAAAAATATATACATTAGTAAGATTTAATAAATTTGCTACTTTCCATACCATGAAATCATTCTAGAATTTGGAAAATTCATACATTATTAAAGCAATCGTTATAATAGTGTTAAGCCTATTTAATTTCTATTTTTACAATTTAGTAACCACTTACCTAATATGTGTTTATATGCATAATTGTATATGTATGATTCACATGCATGATCATCAAAGATATTTTTACACCCTAATGGCCACTTACATACATATTTATATGCATAATTGTATATATGTGTGGTTTACATATATGATTATTATTTCCATTATACATTCTAGTATTTTATGACTATCATGCTTGTCTTGACGTATACATACTAGTCACTTGTACAATATATATGAAAATATGTTGAATTTTTCTTATTAGTACATACACGTCTTGACAATGCCATGGATCCTAACTTACCTGTTAACTTGATTTTAACACTCCATCATACTTGGCTTGACATATACATACTAGTCACTTGTGTAACATACATGAAATTATACCGGATTTTTCTTATTAGTACATACACATATCTTGATAATATCATGGATCTTGACTTGCCTATTAACTTAATTTTGACACTCCATCATGCTTACTTTGACATATACATACTAATTACTTGTAAAAGATACATAAAAATATGTCGGATTTTCCTTGTTAGTACATACACATGTCTTGATAGTGCCATAGATCCTGACTTGCCTATTAACTTGATTTTGATATGGACCACATCTTATTTGTTACTAGACATGTATATGTATTAATCTTGACATGATTGGTTCATCATATTCCGGATTGATTTCCATGTAATATAACTTGAAAATTTGGGTTATGGGAGAACTAAAGGGTGGACAAATATTGTATCGTGAAAGGTTTAGAATAGGTTGCGCAACCGAAATAGGGGCCCATCCGCGGGGGCGTCCGGATGATACTGAGCCATCATCTCTTATTTAGTTCATGTTGATGAGACGACCGATTACTCAGTAATCGGTATCTGCTTGAGTGCTTAGCGGCACAGCTGGTTCAGCGTCCGCATCTTGTCCGAGTTCCGGGTATGCACGGGTACTTTCACGATACAGGTTTATTTCTTCACCAGTTAGTTCAAATATAAAATAAAATATGATATTAAGTTAGACTTGATATGCATGTATATCCCTACTTGATATTTTTACTTAATCATTACTCTTTTCCATACATGTGCATATGATTTTTACATCAATTCATATTGTACTTGTTAGTGCATATTGCACACTTCCTATGATATAGGTTTATTTCTTCACCAGTTAGTTCAAATATAAAATAAAATATGATATTAAATTAGACTTGATATACATGTATATCCCTGCTTGATATTTTTACTTAATCATTATTTTTTCTCATACATGTGCATATGATTTTTACATCAATTCATATTTTATTTGTTAGTGCATATTGCATACTCTCTATGATATAAGTTTATTTCTTCACCAGTTAGTTCAAATATAAAATAAAATATGATATTAAGTTAGACTTGATATGCATGTATATTTCTGCTTGATATTTTTACTTAATCATTACTCTTTCCCATACATGTGCATATGATTTTTATTTCAATTCATATTTTACTTGTTAGTACTTATTGCACACTCTCTATGATACAGGTTTATTTCTTCACCAGTTAGTTCAAATATAAAATAAAATATGATATTAAGTTAGACTTGATATGCATGTATATCTTTGTTTGATATTTTTACTTAATCATTACTCTTTCACATACATGTGTATATAATTTTTGCATCAATTCATATTTTACTTGTTAGTGCATATTGCACACTCCCTATGATACATGTCTATCTCTTCACCATTCAATTCAAAATATAAAATAAAATATGATATTATGTTAGACTTAATATGCATGTATATCCCTACTTGATATTGCTACTTAATTATTACTGTTTTTCATACTTGTGCATATGTTTTTTTACATCAAGTCATATTTTACTTGCTAGTGCATATTGCATACTCTCTAAGATAAGAGTCTATTTTTTCACTATTCAGTTTAAAATATTAACTAAGATAAGATATTAATTTAGACTTTATATGCATGTACATTCTTTCTTAATATCATTACTTGATCATTTAATATTTTCCACACATGCGCATACTTTCATATCCACACTCATATCTAACCTATTTGTTTATATTACACGCTCTGTACTTCTTATTGTTTTACTTGCCGGGTGTTATCATGAGCTCCCCCACACGCTCAGGTACTGAAGATGTGAGCGAGGATCTGCCATTGCACGATCCGTACTTTCTCGAGCAAGTTGAGCAGCAGTAGATTTATAGGCCGCTTTTGTATTTTTTGTTTGGTATGTATCACCCTTTTGGAATTTTATTTCCAACTTTTATATCAGTATTGTACTTGTTGCTTCTTATGTTAGACATGTATATCTTCTCTTTTATATGGCAGTAGACTAACTTCCAAAATTCTAATTGATGACTAGTATTCAGTTCCATTCATTTCTTCTTTTACATACTTATAGGCCTCATGCACGTCGATTTACACGTGCCCGCCTGTAACGCACTCCGTTTTCGTATCCCTTCGAAAAATAGGGCGTTACAACTTGTCTCATCTCAAATATTTTTATCGACATAATAGCCAGAGTTCACAAATTTATAGTGATACTCACCTTTTACATTGTTGAAATGTTGATAAATATGTCATCCTTTACAAAAGAAATGTGTTGTAACAATATGCTCTTATTTGCTATAATCGGTAGACACAAACACGAGTATCATGCTCTAACACGAACCCAGGTTGTTGGGCATAGAAATTCTCCAATATATACACGAAAAGCTGCATGTGTTCTCTATAATACATACCCATACTTAACTTGTATATAAATTTAGTTATTTTTCACTTATGGAGAAAACCAATATAGTAGAATGCAAAAAAATTTAGTTTTTGCCAAAAAGGTGACATAGCATACTTACTCTCATTCTTATTTATGAGGTTAATAAAGGTAGATGTGTTTATAAGTGTCAGACATGATGGACATGAACATTGTGTCCTATATGGTTGGACGCAACTAGTTTTTGGTTGGGGAATTGTCCAACATATCATAGTTTATTTCATTATTTCTAACAATATAGGAACTTCAGTAACATTTGGAGGGTCGGTGGGGGTGGGTGGGTTTTTTTTTTTTTTTTTTTTTGTGGGGGGTACGTAAATTTCCACACTTTCATACTTGTCTTTATGAGTCTTGGTTTTATGTTGAAGTAATGTTTAAAATAGCGATAACGGTAACGTAACGTTTTGCCTTTATTAGGTTATGTCGCATATAGCGTAACGCATAACATAGGTTACGCAATTTACTATTTATTTAATAAAAATAAATATAAAACTATATAAAATAATCTTTATAAATTGAAAAATAAATTCTAAAATTTTAAAAAGAATATATAATCATTTTGTAATACATAATCTATTCTAAATTTTTATTAAATTTTATAATAATTTTCACATTTATCTTTATAAATTATATTAAGTCCGCAACCGTAATTCTAGTCATCACCTAACCAAAAAATAAACAAGATTACAATTCTTTATTTCTATTACAGTTATTATCATTATTGTAATTTATATTTTCAAATGTTCAATTTATCATATTTGTAATTATTGATTTCAATTCAGTTAAAAATTCAATAGAATCATCAAATATAATATTTCAGCAACCGTATAGTAACTACAATAAGCGAATAAGGAAATAATCGCTAATTAGCAAGTTAGTAATTCCATAAGCAATCAAATAAGCCAAATCAAGTAACAAAATTTCAGTAATTCGCTAATAATCAAAATAATAAGCAACGAAAATATAGATATTACTAAAAAAAATAATAGTAAGTAACGTAGTATAACGTAATTTAACGTAACGTTACGTAATATAACGTAAAATAATATAAAAAACATACTGTTACGGTGCACTGAGTTATTTTCAGTTGTTACGTGTGTTGGAGTTCCGTTAGGTTACGTAACGCAATATAACGGGTTTCATAACACGTTATTTTCAATATTGTGTTAAAGTACCTGTGGGCTTCTTTCCTGTTATACTTGTGACTGGTGAGTTATTTATTATTTATTGACTCAGCCTCATCATTATAGTGAAAGCTTCTGGGCCTGCCACCCTCCATTGTGTATGACTATTACCTAAAAACTTTATGTTCCTCTTACTTCTAATGTGTTTTTGGCTGCATTTATGACATCTGAATATACAAGCCACGACTTCAAAGACTGATTTTAAGATAAATGGTATAAATACAACAATTGCTAATCAGTACAGCCATTTAATTCAATTTGTCAAGGCAGATCATATAAATTGCTGACTTTTCCCCTTGGGGCCTTATTCCAACAGTCAACACTGTATGAATTGGAAAACCTAATTCCTGGTCAACTCAGACATTGTTTCAATGCTGATTCACTAGAGATCAAGTTACACTGTTCTTGATGTGATGGCCATCAGTTCTGGTGCAGTCCTTGCAAACCTAAATAAGCAAACAAACTCTAGGTATTGCAACTCCCCTACAAACATCCAAACAATTAACTGCAAGTTTGGTTGAGTACTAAATTGTAGCCTCATGAGTATCCAAAATGATCTATCTGTGGGATTCTTACATTTGGCAACTTATTCTGATGTTTATATTATACCGATAACGTGTCTAAATTTTATAGCTTTGTTAGGTCTATCAAATTACCCCAATATTTGGAAAAGAATTTACGTCTTTAAAGCAGTCTTAACTTTGAAGAACGATAATACATGGAACACAGGACAACGCCTAGAATATTAGAGATGTCTTTTTCCTCTATCCAGATGAAAATGACTTTTGGTGGGCCCTACTCTCTGGTCTGCTATGAGATAACATTTTGGCTGGCAAATTTTTCTATAAAATTTTTTGAAGCTTTCTTGTACAATGTTACTATCATGTTTCTTTGTTGTAGTACGCTACTGATTATGAACAAAGCAGGATATCATCATTATCAACATCTATACATTCTCAGGTCGAGTATGGTAGGATATGTTAAGCACAGCTGTTAGTTTAGAGAGCTTCACAGAATGACTGACCATATATTATGATTTTGCAGTCTACTCAACATCAACTGACTCTGGGTCTGGATTTTTTTAACAAAAATCTTATTTGATCTCTGAGGCATGAAGAGCTAAATGTTATCATATTGCACTCAAATAAAGCTCACTGCTTTATGAAGTTCTGTATCTTGAAATGAAATGGAGCCTTGATGCAAGAGTTATTAGTTATGTAGATGTACATATGGAAAATAGCGAAGAAGGTAGACACCAATGTCAAGCAACACACAAGGGACCGAGATTTCTGTTGTTTTCCTCTGGGAAGTACACCACAGGTAACATTAGAGTGATGATTTCACTGTAGACATCAGTGGAAGTATTGCATCTCCTCGCAGCACTCAAATCCAAGTGTCAATCTCTTACAGGTTGAAAGCTCTTTTTAAGTTACTACCAGGAAACCACTTTACCCAAAACCTTAGCTTTTAGGTTGTTTCTTAACAATGTAATCAAACTAACATTGCACTTACACTCCCCCTCATGCCGGTATTTTGAGTCACGTAAGCCTCCAGATTTGAACAATGCTTGGAAACACCAAAATAAATGGTGGTTAAGAAATGTCTCGTAATTTTGACAATGATGAGGTTCTCTATGACCTCTCCAAATCTGATGCTCAAATATTAAGTCATGAAATCCCTTTACCCAAAAGTTTAAGCTTTAGGTTGGTGCTAATAATGTATATCAAGCTAATTTAGCACTTCACTTATCAATTACAAAGCATTTGTCTTGCTTTTCTCTCAGTTCATCGGAATATCCTTTACCCTAGTATTCAACACATATCAATACAGTGCATTATTATAGGATGCTTTTATAGCCTGCAGAGTGTTTGACCTTTGCAGACGCCAATAGGAGCATGACTCTGATACTTATAAGCTCTATTCTCAAGTACTTTTATTTTATTTTATTGTGAAATGTGATTGAAAATAAAGGTCGCATAAGTAAATATCAGATTAGTATCAATACAATGTATTTGTCTCATCCAGTTTGTATGCTATGTTTAATGATTTCGATCAACATCTATATTCATCTCTGTCAAAGAAAAAAAAACATTAAAAATAAATAAATAAAATTAAAAATTCAGCATTTTTATTCCAATCTGTATTACAGTGAGAATACAACCGGTATGGAACATATTTCTGCTCCTAGTTGTTCTGTTTACCTTTCTACTGTGCAGTATGTGGTGGAAAACTTTGCAATTAAAGTACACAATATATTATGATCATTTATCACTTTAAAGGGAGCTGGCAGTATTTATTTCTGGTTTTTATGGTATTTTAATCCACAAGATCATAATGACCATATCTTATGCATCTCATAAAGTGCATTGTACATTTTGATCCTTAACCTTCGAAAGGAACAAGAGATACTTAAATTGGGGAAAAAAAATTTGTTATGATGCTTACGTTCCTTTTCTAATGCATAGGCTCTTATTTTTTTTTGATATTTCCTCTATTTATACATATGAAGTTGTATGTAGATAAAAGCGCTTCATTGTCAGATGATAGTTCATTGTTTAGTAACAAACAAAATCCTTTTTAGTATTCATAGTTCTCCTATGAATGCTTATAATCATGCATAGCTTTATATTGCTTGCAGATAGGTTTATGAAGAGTTAAAATTATAAACAAGATTTTGATCTCCTTAAAATCCACAGGACGAAAGGTAGTTAAAACTTAGAACCGGGGGCAGATTTTTCCACTTTATCAGTTTTTTCTACTTCAAGTTGTCAATGCTTCAAATAACAATTATCTCCAAAGTTTTATAACCATTTGGAGCACCTGTCAATTGAGGTTCTGTAAGTTTTAACCAATGTTTAAAATCTCAGTATTGGTATCGAGTGCCGACTGATGGTTTACGGTATCAGAAATCAGTAATATGAGACATGTTGTATCAATAACATATTAACATAGGATGTATTGGTGAAATATCAACAATATTGACAGTGCTGGTACTGGTACTCATATTCAGAATAAAATATCTTAAAATCTGATACAATAGTGCTCCGTATGTGTATCGGCCGATATTTAAAACCTTGCTTTTAACCTCATAACATTTGTCCAATAAGCGCCCTTTTGCAAGAATATG
This sequence comes from Dracaena cambodiana, assembly GCA_036321105.1. Taxonomy (NCBI): domain Eukaryota; kingdom Viridiplantae; phylum Streptophyta; class Magnoliopsida; order Asparagales; family Asparagaceae; genus Dracaena; species Dracaena cambodiana. The sequence goes on from JAYEPQ010000016.1 coordinate 30,281,566, forward strand.
GATAGCATTCCATAATGAAACAAAAAAATTTCCCATGTCTCTGTTAAATTCTTTAATGGTCCTCCTGGTTTTTCCTAATTACTTCTGCATCATATAAGGTTTTGAGATTCTTCACATTAAACTCACAACTCCTACTTGCATTATCCCCTTCGCACACTAGCAATCACGAGTTCTTGACCAAGAATGAATTCCTGATATGTGTGAGTTCTTAAAATCTCTGATACAACATCTGTTTGTCCTTTTACACAGTGAATCAAGTTTCTTCTTTGTAGGTCAATGTTGTCTCCTGCCTTATTATGATCATCTTTATAACTTAAAAATATGGATGTTATTTCATCATTGAAAGAGTTAAAGTTTAGGCCTTTAAGCTCCCTTCTTTGTTGATGGAAACTGAATACCTGTGGCACCAATGCATGCAGATGTGGAAGATTTACTTCGGAGATGAGGACAGCCATTCCAGTTGATGGAAGATTTGAACATATTGTTCTATCATGCAACGCAACATCTGATCATGGTATTATTTGGATAGAAAGAGAAGCTCAAAAGGCATTTGGGGTGAGCAAAATAATCCTTATATTTCACTTTTAATGGTGAGAAATAATGGTATTTGTAGTTGTGAAATAAAACTTGTTCCGTATGTGCATGGGTTTGTTATTTAGCTGATAACAAACTTGAACTTTTTAATCATTTTTCACTTGAAAAAGGGAAAAAAAAAAAAAGTTTCAAATTTTGGATTTGCCTTCTTTTTTGCTCTAGCTTCAAGTAGAAGAGGGACTATTTCTATTGAAGATGACAAATTCACATGAAGGACTAGAAGAACACGTGTGTGTGTGTGTGTGTGTCTATATATATATATATATATATATATATATATATATATATGTTGAGGAAATGGGAAATACACCGGCGGTGAAGAGAGTTCCTTCACCACCGCTTAGGTGGCCTAATAAAATTATTATACGTGACGTCATTCAAGATAACAAATAAATGAATTCTCTTAACCGCCCTTTGAGTGGTGCCACATGCAATAATTTTATTGGGCCACCTAAGCGGCGGTGAAGGAACTCATATATATATATAGTGGTGCCACATGCAATAATTTTACTCATATATATATATATATATATATATATATATATATATATATAGAGGAAACGGGAAATACACCGGCGGTGAAGGGAGTTCCTTCACCGTCGCTTAGGTGGCCCAATAAAATTATAACACGGGGCGTCATTCAAGATAACAAATAAATGAATTCTCTTAAATGACACCACGTGTAATAATTTTATTGGGCCACCTAAGCGGCGGTGAAGGAAACTTCCTTCACCGCCGGTGTATTTCCCGTTTTCTCATATACATACATATATATATATACATATATATATATATACATATATATATATATATACATATATATATATATATATACATATATATATATATATATATATATATATATATATATGTATATATATATATATATATGTATATATATATATATATATATATATATGTTTATATATATATATAAACATCATAAATGAAATAGATATGGAAGATAAAGCAGCATTTCCTTCATAAAATCCTTGCAATGATCTATTATCTAAATAACAATGATGGACTTACCTTTTGCAACTAATAATTTAATGCTTCAAAATTTTAGTTTTGTGGCTATCTGGATTCGTGATCTTCAATAAGATGCATCTTATGGCATGCCAAAATATGAAGTGGTTCATTTCACACTAGTTAAGGTTAGCTCAACCATTACCCAACAAGGGTGGACTGAATTACTTTTCGTCTAATTGAGCTAGATTATTTTAAGTTTTTATGGAGCCCGAAAGTACTGTACATGTTAATGGGTTGTAGCCAACTATATATAATATATTATTGTAACCACATTCTCAAAAAAAGTAGTGAAAACCATCTGGCGGCCGTGAACGTAGTCCGATTATGGACGAACTACGTAAATCTATATGTTTTGGTGATCCTTTGTTTTTTATTCTTGTATGATTGCTACTCTGATCTGGGATATTCTCAACAAACTTGAGAAAGAGGTACTACTTGGCCAAGTCACCAACCTATCTTTAACCATAAAAATGCATCAGGAACCACAATATTCTGGACCGGTAATTGCATCAAGCAATTCTAAGTGACCTTGGTTTATTTTCAGAGACTGAAGGAATCTAGCGAGCCGACAACTCCTCCCCAATGACAAAAAATGGAGAGGAAGCTGACACACGAGAAGGAACACATAGATGCGCTAGAAAGAGCAGTGAACTTGCACATGCCCCATGCAGTGCCACCGCCAGAAGAAGCAACTGCAGAGACACCACTTGAATCCTCTGACAAACCAAGCAACTCTAAAGAAATGAGCAACCCTCCTCCCTCCGAGAAAAGCCAGGGCAAAGAAGCCTCCCACAGTGACTCAAAGTCCAGTGGCAGAACGAATTGGCAAGAGCTGGGAACCTCGTCCTAAAGGAAGACACCAGCGTTCCGTTCATTGCTTGAGATGAATCAATTATTCTTTCTGATATGAAGTTGTACATGGGGATTTTTTTCCCCTGTAAGTTACAAAGCTGTAAACCATATCAATTCTTTTTCCTGTCTCTTGATTCCATTCTGGTGAGTTTGTAATCTCAGTTTTTCCTGCCGAGTCAAGTGTAATCCAAAATGGGTGTATCATGAAGCGATGTTCTTTCTCATTTGATGTCAGGTGTGACAGATATCGAAATCTTTGTATCCATATCACAAAGCCAAGGAAATCTCTCTACCCATTTTTTTCTTTGTTGTTGAGTGGCACATAGCAGTCCTTGATGATCTTTCAGGCACAAAGGAAGCTTACTTTATGCAGTTCTGTTGCTTATCGATGAAATTTGTTTATCAATATTGTGAAATTAAATTGTGTTTCTGGTGGCAAAGTTTATTCAACTGGGCTGGACTTACCATTATCATGCCATTGAGGAGTTTGATCCATGTAGCCTGTTAACTTCGAGTAGAACTAACACAGAAATCATGGTTCTATATTGGGGAGTTTTCACATCACATGCTTGAATATCACCTTCATGTTGTACGTAACTGACACATTGCCAATACAAACATCGAACATGGCTATCATGCATTTTATGCTTGCTGGCACCATGATGATTACTGAATCCCCAGAAACAACTGGCATGTACATAACAACACTTGTGCATCTGACAGATTTGATGCTTGTTTTCTACACAAAGTCACTGGTCTCTGTATGTGGATGAGACTGCAAACTCCAACTTTCACGAGAGGGGTTCGGTCCCAGTCGAACTTTACCAATCCGTGAGTACAACTGTATCTAGATCCGTCCAATTCTCATCTATGGATTGTTTGATCACGGCAAACCAAGACGGTGACTAGCTAACTGATTCGGATCAGGGCCTTGTTCAGTCACAAGAAATTTATCTTCTCTTTCCTCCTTGTTGGGAAATTCTAAATGCGCACCATATTTTACTAGTGAGCACCCTTTTTTCCCTATGTTGTAAATCACACTTTAGGTAAAGTGATTACTAGTAAAATGTGGTGCGCATTTAGAATTTCCCCTTCTTGTCGTATGAAAAAACTTGAGCTATTATCTGAATCTTCTCTTTGTATGAACAACATGAGCCTTACAAATATTGCATGCAACTTTTTTCTTTTTCTTCTTGAGTTTCTGGCAGATTCTATCCTTTATCTATCCAATGCATTCTCTTCTTCACTCAAAGCCCACACTGCATTGTTATCCTTGGAGTCCAACCATGCCCCATCTTCTGTCCAATTCCCATGTTTTTGGGGCATTTTTAAGGGGAAATTCTATATGGAGACACAACTTGACTTAGTGAGTCCCACACCATAAGTTGTAAGGAACTACAAGTTTGATTTTTTTTTTTTTGACAAAATTATCTTTTATCATATTCTCTTCTTCCCCAGCACAATCACGCTCTCTATTCAAGCATTCCTACGCTCCTAAGCCCTAAACCCCAAATTCTATTCCCCTCAATTTTGAATATATTCATTAAATCCATTAATTAAAATATCTTCGTATTTATATTAATTTAAACAATTGAAGGTTTAGGTTTATGGTTCGGAGAATTAATTTTTTTTGAACAATTATCCATTCCCCTCAATTTTTTAAATAATCTTAAATTAGTTCTTCTTGGTTGTTCAGGGAATTAGGAATTAAAATATTTCCCAAATTTGTTTGCTCGTTTAGGAATTGAAATTGAAGGTTTAAGGCTAGAAAAATTACATCTAAACTCCTCTCAAAGAGAATTAGGATTTGAGAAGGGAGGATAAGGAAGTAGAGAAGAGTTTGAAAATGGCAATATTAGAAGAAGAAGAAAGGTGCTCACTAATTAAAACCCTAAGAAGGTGTGCTTACAAAGCAAGTCGTTCTCACTAATTCAAGTGTTGTGCTCGTAGAATTTCCCATTTTAAATCACCACTATGATGAGAATGGACACGTCTAATTTTTGGTCTGTCCTATTCAAATTTTGAATTGAAAAAAAAATTGATTTTTTAATTTAAAATTTTGAATTGAACGATCAAGAATTGACTTTTTGACCATCTTATTCTCGTCTCTAACTGAAACTTTGATTTGGCCAAGGCCATACTCTCCGCACAATATATTTCTATTTCCTTCTGCCCAATGAATTTACAAAACAAAATTGATTGACTCAGAAAAAAAAGTAATAGCTAGGTGAATAAAATGACAATAATAATCAGTGGTGTCAGAAAATGTTATCTTATACATTAAATGTTATCGATGTACAGTATGAGAGAAACGCAAAAAATCATTGTGATCGAAGCGCAAAAAGCATGAGATGACACACCAACATCATGGTTTTCTATATATTAAAAAAAAATAATAAACATAATGCCTGTTAGAAAAGAGGATATTATTTTCATTATTTATTGAATTAAGGGCACATTTTCTCATAAAAAAGAAAACAAAAAGAAAGAGCCGTCTCCTGATTATGGAGAAATCTAGCCAACTATTTGGACATATTAATAAAAGAATAAGAAATTTTCTGTAATAATTAGTAGGTAAAAAGAAAGGGAAAGTTTCGAATGATGATAGGTATAGGTTTGAAAAGAAATCAGTTTTGTAAAGTAAAAACTTGATTGAGGAATATATATATATATATATCAGTCAGCAACTTTGGCTAAATACCTCTTCATATGATTGCTACCAATCATACTTTTCTCATCTTGCTCAATTCCCACTTTATTCCCTAACCATGAGCAATAAACAAAATATTTGCACACAATCTCAAATAATTTTTTAAGAATAATTTATGCGTACTTTAAAGTAACATCAACAGCAGCGATGATTCTTGTCCACAAATGTCAAGTTGTGGATCATATTAATAAGGTCTACTTTGCATAAAAATAAAGTATGTATGGTTCTTTCTGTGATACTTTATGTAATTTAGTGTCAGGATTTTTCAAATCTTGATGGGCAGCACACTGAGTGAAATAATATTTCAGGGACCGCAGACATTGGCTAGACATATGAACTCGCATTTTCAGAACTCGACCCGTTAACGACGCTACTTGCCGCTTGATAGCGAAGAGTTCACTTCTCAATTACTATCATATATCGACTGTGTATAGTGTATATGTTCATGTTTATGGACCGTTGTGATTTAGTCTGGACTGGATGAGTGCAATAGACGAACTAGTCAAATATTAGTAACACGCGGAAGAAGTTTTAGTTGTTCGTATATTAGTTGTTTATTACGAACTACAGTGGAGCGAATGGACGGTCAGTAATGTGAAGTGTATCCATTTTCTGTTTAGTAAATTCAAATAATTAACTCGGAGCAAGGCCTGCAGCCTTTTGCGGTAAAAAACTATGTTGATTGAACTAGGTTTGAAATGCGAGAAAATAATTCCAGCTTAGAAATAAAAAAATATTTTAGAAGAGTTGCTTAATCTTGTTATCATGATCATTATTTTGCTAACAATTGACTCGTATTGTTCAATGAAAACTAATCTAACTGCAAATTATGTATGATTGGATTCTTTTTAGGAAACATATCGTCAATTTTTTTCTTGTAAGAAATTATTTAGTGTTATCGGGGTGCATGCACTCTATTATTTAGTGTTCTTGATGCATATGTATCGCTTATTTTGAGCACAAATAGTAGACTTATATCCTCCTATATTTCATTAATTGATAAGTAACGTAACATCTTATTACGTATGCATCATACAAAATAAGGCCTTCTTCCCGGATGACTATAATTCTATACTATTAGGTACAATGATGCGAACCCCGTCAAGAATAATGAGACCCGTAGAAAAAAAGGAGAATCCGAGAACGTTCTCGATCAGGTTTGGATGGGAGATCTCGACCCATTGCTTCAACAAAAAAACAAGAATCTCGGTATAATTGAGCTCAACCCGTTGTTTAATGTGAAGTAAGAATCTTAGTATAAGGAAGACGCTACAAACGGTAGTGGGAAGCCGTTTGATAAGTCGATGATGAACGCCACGGAAGAATTCCGATAAGTTCGAGTAGTTCTTCAAAAAACCAAAGAGAATAAACTCACCAATTATCTGTAAACTGTATCCCTTCTATTCCATTAGACTCCTATTTATAAGCTAAAAAAATACAAGGAAAGTTTCTACAAGAAAAGTTTAAGAAATAGAAACAAAATAAAAGGAAACAATCAGCCCCTTAATTTGGCTGATCAATATAAGAAAAGTTCTAGAAATAAAACAAAAAGAAACAATCAGTTTTGACCAGATTTTTCTAGTAGTTGAATCATGTTGATGCATTTTTGTTGAACACGTGAACCATTCTCAATGGACCTCAACGAATTTGCTTGAGTCCAAACCTCTTGAATCAGCCCATTAAGTGCATCCTTGAACTTCTTTTCTCACGCTCTTGTAACCGGCCCAGTTGGAACTAGAACTGCCTCCTTTGTAGTTATGTCATTATTTGCATCATTCCCCTCCTCTTGAGAAGGATTTGCCCTCAAATCATCACCTACATCAAAAGGATTCAAATCAGTAACATTGAAAGTAGCACTAACATTGTACTCACCGAGCAAATCTGGCTTGTAAGTATTGTCATTGATACGCTCTAGAACTTGGAAAGAACCATCCCCTCTTGGAAGCAGTTTGGAACGTCTTTGCACCGGAAATCTCTCTGTTCTCATATGCAACCACATCCAATCTCCTGGTTCAAAAAACAAGCTTGTGACGCCCCTTATTGGTTTGTTTTGCATACTGCTCCGTTCTTCTCTCAATGTTGAGCCTTACCTTCTCATGTATCTGCTTAACAAAATCAGCCTTTTTCTTTCTATCCAAATTAACACGCTCAGAAACAGGTAATGGAGATAAATCCAATGGAGTCAAAAGATTAAACCCATAAACAATTTCAAACGGTGAGAATTTAGTAGCAGAATGAATAGACCTATTATAAGCAAACTCAACAAGTGATAAACTCTTCCCATGCTTTGATGTTTTTTTTAATTATTGCCCTCAATAAAGTAGACAAATTTCTATTTACTACTTCGGTTTGACCATCAGTTTGTGGGTGACAAGTAGTAGAAAACAAAAACTTAGTACCTAGCTTATACCACAGAGTCTTCCAAAAGTAGCTCAAAAACTTAGCATCTCTATCCGAAACAATGGTTCTAGGCATGCCATGTAATCTCACAATCTCCCTAAAGAACAAATCAGCAATATGCGAAGCATCATCCGTTTTGTGACATGGAATAAAGTGTGTCATCTTAGAAAATTTATTCACAACCACAAAAAATCGAATCTATTTCACGTTTAGTCCTAGGTAATCCTAACACAAAGTCTATTGAAATATCAATCCAAGACTCACTAGGAAGGGGCAAAGGAGTATACAAACCGTTGCTGCACTCTGGATTTAGCTTGCCTACATGTGACACATCTGCCACAAATTCGCTCAACATCTCGTTTCATTGTGGCCAATAGAAATGTTCCTGCAAAATAGCTAAGATCTTAGCAACCCCAAAATGTCCCATTAATCCCACTCCATGGGATTTCTACACTAACAAATCCCTCAAAGAACAGTTAGGCACACATAACTTATTTTCTCGAAATAAGAACCCATCATGTCTAAAGAATTTACCACAAGCGTTTTTCTCACAAACTTGGTACTCTTCACGAAATTCGTGGTCATCAATGTATAAACTTTTAATGTGTTCAAAACCAAACAATTTTGCATCAAGTGTAGAGAGTAATGCATACCTGCGAGAAAGTGTATCGGCAACCGCATTCTCCTTACCTTACTTATACCGGATGACATATGGAAATATCTCAATGAACTCTACCCAACGAGCATGTTTTTTATTTAGCTTGTGTTGGCCCTTCTAGTATTTCAAGGATTCATGATCAGTGTGAATCACGAACTCCTTAGGCCATAGGTAATACTGCCATCTCTCCAAACCTCGAACCAATGCATACAACTCCTTATCATAAGTCGGATAGTTTAACGTTGCCTGCTTAACTTCTCGCTGAAAGCAATTGGTCGTCCCTCCTCCATAAGAACTGCGCCTATGCCAATACCTGAAGCATCACATTCAATCTCAAACGTTTTAGAAAAGTTAGGTAAAGACAATAAGAAGGCGTTGGTTAGCTTCTCTTTGATTAGCTGAAACGCCTTCTCTTGTTCTTCTCCCCATCTAAATCCGACGTTCTTCTTGATCACTTCGGTAAGTGGTGCGGCTATACTACTAAAATCCTTCACAAACTGCTGATAAAAACTAGCAAGTTCATGAAAACTACGAACATTGCTTACACTTGTGGGACTCGGCCAGTCTTGGATTGCACGTACTTTCTCTTCATCAGCCTGTATACCCTGTGCACTAACAACAAATCCCAAAAATACAAGCTTATTGGTGCAAAAAGTACACTTTTTAAGGTTAGCAAATAACTTTTCTTTCCTAAGACCATCTAAAACTGATATTAAATGTACGGCATGATCATCCAAGGTTTTAGTATAAATGAGTATATCATCAAATAGATAACAACAAACCTGCTTATAAATGCACGCAAAACATGATTCATAAGTCTTATAAAAGTGCTTGGTGCATTAGTCAATCCAAAAAGCATAACTAACATTCATACAAACCATATTTTGTTTTAAAAGCAGTTTTCCATTCATCTCCTTCTTTCATTCTAATCTGATGATAACCACTCTTTAAATCAATCTTAGAGAACACACAAGAACCATGCAACTCATCTAACATGTCATCTAAGCAAGGAATAGGATGACGATACTTTACCGTTATGTTGTTAATGGCTCGGCAATCAATGCACATTCTCCACGTCCCATCTTTCTTAGGTACAAGTAAAATCGGAACGGTGCACGAACTCATGCTCTCCCTTGCGTACCCCTTCTCCAACAACTCACTTACCTGCCGTTGAAACTCCTTTATCTCCTCGGGATTGCTCCTATAGGCTAGTCGGTTTGGAATTGTTGCACCAGGAACAAAATCAATTTGATGTTCAATCTCTTGAATTGGTGCTAATCCATGTGGTGTTTTCTCGGGAAAGACATTCTCAAATTCCTGCAAAAGAGAGACAACAGAACTGGGCAAAGCAGGGTCAAGTTCGTTAGTATTTAAAAATGCCTCTTTGTACAAAAGTACAATCATCGGCTGATTTGAAAATATTGCTCGCTTAATCTCACTCACTTTTGCATAGAAATTCTTTTGTTTTCTCTCTGATTTTCTTTCAATGGCTGAATTTTGATTTTCTTTTTCTCTCTCATTTTACTCGGCCACTCTCTGATTTTCACTCTTTTACTTTTGCTCACTCTCTTTCTTTTAATTACTCTCTTTTTGCAACCTCACTTGATCTTCATAAACCTGTTTCGGTGTCATTGGCACAAGAGTGATGGGTTTTTGGTTGAGTACGAATGAGTATTTGTTGGTGAAGCTATCATGTTTAACTTTCCAATCAAATTTCCACGGTTGGCCTAATAACAAATATCCAGCTTGCATCGGAAGTATATCATACAAAACTTCATCTTCATATTTTCCGATGTGGAATAAAATCAAAACCTACTTATTCACCTTTACCTCGCCACTATCATTCAGCCATTGTAACTTGTACGGTTTAGGATATTTCAGTGTGGGGAGTCCTAATTTCTCCGCCAAGATTGTGCTTGCAACATTAGTACAACTTCCTCCATCAACAATCATACTATATACCTTGTCTTTGACGTAGCACCTAATATGAAAGATGTTCTCCCACTGCACTTCATTTTCTTTTGCTTGCAAGCTTAGAAGTCTTCTTGATACCAATAATTCATTTTGAACTGCATATTCTTCTTCATCCACGTCCTCCAATGGTGGCAGAGTCGATATCAGATTCGTCGTCGGTTTCGATCTCTCCATTATCCCTTATCACCATGACTCTTCTGTTCGGGTATTGACTTGCTATGTGACCCCTGCCTTGACATTTAAAACACTTAATGTCACGATTTCGAGAAGTGGAAGGATCAGATTTATCTTGAGTGTCATGGTTGGTTGTCTCTTGTTTTGGCTCGAATTTAGTTTTTGCAGCTGGTTTCTCCTCTTTCTTCACATGACTCGGTTTCCATGGGAAAAAATCCGAATTATGAGATGCACGTGTACCACCCCTCCACTTGAGTTGTTGCTCCACCTTGATAGTCGTGCGCATCATATCCTCTAATTCCACATAATGCTGCATCTCTACACTATCATGAATTTCTTGATTCAAACCATTCAAGAACCTAACCATAGTAGCCTCTCGGTCTTCTTCGATTTAGCCCGGATCATAACAATCTCCATCTCTTGATGATAATCCTCCACACTCCGGTTACCTTGTTGGAGCGTTTGCAATTTATTGTACAACTTTCGGTGGTAATGGCCTGGCACGAACTGCTTCCTCATCACTATTTTCATCTCTTCCCACGTCTCTACCGGTCGTTCCCTATTTCTCCACCTGTTCAATACTAACTGATCCCACCACACAATAGTATAGTCAGAAAACTCAATGGCAGCAAGTTTTACTTTCTTCATCTCAGAGTAGTTGTGCCAATTGAACACTAACTCTACCTTTTTCTCCCACTCAAGATAAGCCTCGGGGTCGTTTCTTGCTTGAAACGCTGGAATTTTTATCTTGATACTACCCAAGTTGTTATCTTCTCGATTCCTATCTTCTCTAAACAGCCCTCCATATCTCCTATTACCAACAACTGAACCCTGATCTTCTTCATCATCAAAACCAGCCCCATAATACTTTCCATCTGCATCTCTCACTCCCCGATGTCAAACTCTTTCCCTCCTATGCATATTATGAGTATTTTGTGGCTGCTCCAAATGTGTATTCTCCATCCGATCAATTCACTCATGTACCTGCTCCAATTCTAACCTCATCACACGCCTCATCTCACTCATCATGACCTCTATGAGCAACTTTTGGTCAGTCATCCCTATAACACCTTCGGCGTTGCTCTTTTCACTGTTGTGAGACATGATTGCTGCAAATCAAAGTTAGAAAACAAAAAAAAAGAAAATACCTCACACACTCCCTCACGTGTTTTCACTCAAAGAATGATTCACTCTATTCTACTCGTATTTTACTCAGTATAATCGGCTTTTACCCTCTAATATGCTCACCACTCTTGCCTTTTTCCACTCAATAATCCTCTTTCAGTTCTTTTGAAACTATTCGAACAATATTTAAAATTCCAGCAACAATTCACCAAGAACTCACCAAGGAAATTCAGGTTCAAAAGGTAAGAAAACAAGGGATATGGGTGATTAGATTTTCAAACCACAATTCAGTAAAATTTTCACAAAATTTTTTTGTTGGTTTTTGGGGTGAGGTGATTTTCGGGCTTATTGGAAACAAACGAAAAAAAAAAGAATCTTTTTACCTTTTTTTTACCCCTTTTTTTCTTTTCGGATTTTTTTTCCGAGCTTTTTTTTTTGGACCCTTTTTTCAGATTATTTCTTTCGTTAATAACAAAAAAAGATTTCGACTGGGGTAAAAAAAAAAATTCGGTTAGATAAGAAAAGAAAACTAAATTTAAATAAGATAGGCAAACCTGAGACGAGAAATCCTTTGCTCTGATACCAAATGATGCGATCCCGTCAAGAATAACGAGACCCGTAGAACAAAAGGAGAATCCAAGAATGTCCTCGATCAGGTTTGGATGGGAGATCTCGACCCGTTGCTTCAACAAAAAAACTAGAACTTCGGTATAATTGACCTCAACCAGTTGTTTAATACGAAAAAAGAATTTTGGTATAAGAAAAACGCCACAAACGGTAGTGGGAAGCCGTTTGATAAGTCGATGATGAATGCCACGGAAGAATTCCGATAAGTTCGAATAGTTCTTCAAAAAACCAAAGAGAATAAACTCACCAATTATCTGTAAACTGTATCGCTTCTGTTCCATTAGACGCCTATTTATAGGCTAAAAAAATACAAGAAAATTTCCTACAAGGAAAGTTTAAGAAATAGAAACAAAATAAAAGGAAACAATCAGCCCCTTAATTTGACTGATCAATACAAAGAAAGTTATAGAAATAGAAACAAAACAAAAAAGAAACAATCAGCCCCTTAATTTGGCTGATCAATATAAGGAAAGTTTTAGAAATAAAACAAAAGAAAACAATCAGTTTTGACCGGATTTTTTTAGTAGTTGAATCATATTGATGCATCTTTGTTGAACACGTGAACCATTCTCAATGGGTCTCCATGAATTTGTTTGAGTCCAAACCTCTTGAATCAGCCCATTAAATACATCCTTGAACTTTTTTTCTCGTGCTTTTGTAACCGGCCCAGTTGGAACTTGAAATGGTTTCTTTGTAGTCACGCCATTATTTGCATCATATAACACAATTAAAGTTCTCTAATCTTTCTGTCTTTTGATATCTCCACAACTTCTTCAATTAAATTGTGCTTTTCTCCAACGTTCTCTTGCAACTTACACTTATTCATCTTCATTGTTTATTCATCTTCATTGGTTATCTTATCCTCCTCTTGCTCTGTACCCTGATATTACTTTAGTTACGGTCACAAGTCCAGTCTTTTTCTAGCTTTCCTCCTGGTTGATCTAGCTACTGAAGTTGTGCCAACTTCATCATTTGTAATACCTATTCACAAACAAATGTCATATTCAATTTTGAGGCAAAATGATACAATAGTAGTTTTATTATTATTGAATATGCATCTATTCCTTTCCAACCAAATATTCTACACAACTACAATAAGTATGTATTTAATTGTTAATTTTTTCTATTGTAATCATACTCTCTTTCCCACCACCCAAAAGTCAGCTACAACCCTAATCGTATTTATCCCATGCAGGCCCTTTCCTTCTGTAGTCATGCATACCCAAATGTATATTGTAAAATCACATTTTAAAAAATGTGATTAAGATTATCCTCATTCTTGTTAAATAGACTACAAACTCCAGATCCTCACCAATCTCTCTTCTGTAATTTATCCATGTAAGAATGGCCTCCTTATTCTATAGCCAGATGAACGTCCTTATTCTATAGCCAATGAACGCTTTTACTTTGAACGATATGTTATTTTTCCATATTATATTATAATGTTTCTCTTTTTCTCTTGTTATTGTGATAATTTAATATGATGACGCAACCCTATACTCTCACGTCTTATCTTTCTTGGCGTATCCCTCTTGTCCATTGTTGGTGTGTTTTCTTATATATTTCTATCTTCTTTTTATATCTATACTTTGTGTCCCCTGTAACAACACCCTACATCAGCACCTTCTAAAGATCTTGACAATTGTGGCATCCGGTTATGATACAATCTCAAGAATATCTTTGTATGAATGCATTAACCGTTGTTGTCTTTCCCATCTATCTCTCCTTAAACATATATTCTTTCTGTTCTCCTAGATCGAAAGTCAGTGTTGTCCAAAAAAAATCTTTTATCGATTGCAAACCTTGCCAGCCTAAGATGATTGATGAATTCTTATATTTTCCCAACCACATTCCTATCTGCGGTCCATAGTTTTCTTTTAAATATTATTTATGAATTTTTTAGGGTTTTTTACTAATCTCCATTATCATTTACATAGTAATGGGGTGTACATTATTTCCATATCTTGAATCCCCAATCCTCGTTCTTTTATGGTGCGATATATTTTAGTCCGACCTAACTAGGTGGTACTTCTTCTTCCCTGTTTTTGGTCTATATCATAGAAATTTTTATCTTATCCTGTCTAGCCTCTGTTTTAGCAGGTCAGTATTTTAAAATATGATATCTAATAAAGCGATATTGCTGATAATGTAGCCTTAAATAATGTGATTCTTTCTCCTAGTGATAGCATCCTGTCTTTCTGTCCATCCAAATCTTTTCCCTACTTGCTTTAACAAACTCGTTCAACCTTTTAATGTCCCATGTTAGACTAGTATTCCCAAGTATATATAGTATTGGAAACTTGATTTTTTTTCCAGCCAAATATTCTTTTTGTAATATTTATCATTATACCCTCACTCCCCATGAATACTAGCTGGCTTTTGTTGAAATTTATTTTTAGGCCTGACCATAAATCGATTGAGTATAGTATCCATTTGAGCACCATAGCTTATTTTATATTCATTCTTCAAAACAGTAACGTATCATCTACGTACTGTAGGTTTATTATTTTGATTTTTTTTTGTTACTGATAATTCTGATACTATCTCCTTTATTTGTGATCTTCCGGTCATAACATTTAGCCCTTCTACTATGTATGCGAATAGTAATATTGATAGCGGGTCTCTCTATTTTAAACCTCATCTACATGCTATCTCTTTTCCTATTTCTCCATTTATGAGCATATTGACTTTGGCCAATTCCAGCCACATCCTAATCCATTCTCTCCATCTTGGTACAAAGTCTGTTGTCTCCAGTGTTTCCACGATATAGTCCCAGTTAATTGAGTCACATGCTTTTTTCAAAATCTAGTTTCAAAAGGAAACTAACCATATTTTTACTTCACTTGGTGGATTGTCTCCTATGCCACGAGTCCATTCAATGTATCCCTATTTGAAATTAATCCCGTTTGTTATTCTCTGATTATCAGTTATAACATTGGTACCAGCCTGTTTGCTAATATCTTAATTAGTTGCTATTTTAATTATGCTATTTAGTAATGCTATAGACCAATAATCTTTGACACACTATGGACCTTGTATTTTTGATATTTATGCAATATTCACATGGTTTAATTTATCGAGTCTTATTGTACTGTCATGTACTTCTCTCATTAGATTCATCATGACTTCTATAATTATTTTTCAGAAATATTTAAAGAAATAATTGGAAAACCATCTGGTCCAGGAGATTTATCCCATCCCAAACTCCAAATTACTCTTTTCACTTCTTCCTCCTCGAATTTATTCTCCATTTTTATCGGCTGCACCTTATCTCACCATATCTCCTCGTCTAGTCCAATTCAATTCTCCTATCTTGATGTAGAGATGTTTTTGAAGTGACTATCAATTTGTCTTCTTATACCCTCCTTGTTTACTACTTTTCTTCCCATTCCGTTCATAGAGTTTTTTGGTTACTCATCCTACGTTTATTCACAATCTTGTAAAAGAAAGTCGTATTTAGATCTCCCCTTTTAAGACAAACTTCTCTTGATTTTTGTCTCCATATGATCTCTTTCCTTTGATTTATCTCTGTTATCTCATCTCTCTTTTATCTTACGATTACTAATTGATCTACTAGTAATATTGCTTCTTCTTCTTTCTTTTCTAACTCCCCAATGGTCTTTAGTAACTCCTTCTTTGGAGCCATTACATTTCCAAAACACCTCTTTTTCCATTTTGTTAAGATTTTTCTTATTATTGTGAGTTTTCTTGCTAGGTTAACCGCCACATCCACTACTCTTGTGGGTAGCATCCAATTTTCTTCTATGAATCTGCTGACATCCTTATTTCTTAGCTACATTTTCTCAAATGAAAATTTTTCTTTCATCTATTTTCATTTATCCCTCTTGATAAGCAGACAAGGACATGATCTGATGTGGGTCTTTATACTGAAAATCTCGAAGCACATGTATCAAGACAAGAAGACAAATAGAATGATAATTTTGAAGAACTGGACTTCTAGAAAACTTAATAATTTCCTATGAACAGAATTTGGTATCAATTTTCTTATCTAGAAGAAGTTAATTCAATGATTAGTTAGGAAACTAATGACAATAACAAATATTAGGAAGCTCCAGGGCAATTTTGAAGTCAAAGCACGTTTCTTTGCTTTCCCTCGTAGTAACGGCAAAGAGAAATATGCTTAAATCACAAGATTAACTAGGAAAATTGAGATTCCTTTCTTCAAAGGTTGGTCCTAACCCTTCACGACTTTACATTTAGTCAATTAAGTTCCCTTGGCAACACGCATGACAAAACTTAATGAGGATAAAATCATTTTATGAATTAGAACAAATTTTTGTTTCATGAGACTACAATAATAATAATAACGAAGTCTTTTATCCCCAAATATTGGGTAGGTTACATAAACTAAAAAGAGAATTACGCTGGTTTAAGCATATGGATCATCCTTCTCAATTCATTCCTATCTGCAATATGCATCGATATTTTTTTGTCGTTCCTCTTCTATTTTAACTTGCTCCACGTTCTTACTAAATAAGTGCATTTATATATCTACGTTGTACATGACCAAGCTGTAGCAGACGGTTTTTCACATCCTCTTCTACAGGACTATCTCTACTTTAGCAAAAAAAAGAAAAAAAAGAAAAAAAATCCTCATTTATCATATTATCTTTTTTTAGTATTAACACATATCCAAAGAAATATACGCATCACAGCTACTCTCTCTTTTTATTTCTCCTACTCTCAAGAAATTGTTGTTTCCTGAGACTAAGGAACAAATTTTTTTTTTTGTTTGAACTAAGCAAACCAAAACAAAACATCTAACTTTGCTTTTTAAAGAACCTATAAACAATTTCATATTTTGCTTTTAATTAAACTTAAACGTAGACATACAACTTAAATAGTCCGAGGCCTGAACAGTGGATTTAGCTTTAAACTTGTCCTCTGCAGCTAGTAAGTGTCTATTGTGTGGTACTTACGCCATGTTATTTCCCTTTCATGATTTTAATCTAGAGACTTCTCGCTTGTTCCCTTTTTTCACACGATAAACACAGTATTCCCTTCGAGAGAAGAGTCACTGAATGCAGAGATTATCATATATCCTTGTAGCAAATACAGAATAACAAAGAACAACAGATCACATGAACACAAGGAATTACGTAATTCGTTCCAAATTGGACTACGTCCACGGCCGCTAGAGGTTTTCTTCACTATTTGATATTTGAGAATATGATTATAAGTATTGGATGAGAGTACATATATGAGAAAAATGGAAATGAGCTGACAGCTCATGCAAGTTAGTTGAGTTGCAGTTTATTTCCACTATCTCCAATAATTTTTAAAGTTTTTTTTTTTTTTTGGATTATGATTCGACACCAAAAGTTCACTCATATCCAATTTTTTGAGTTTTAATTTTGATTTGGTCATCCATTAAGTTAACACAAATTTTAACAGTATTCAATGAGTAAACATTTTCTATCCACTTGATGGAAGTATAAATGAACTCCAAAATTTATGAAATTTAATCTTATTAAAATTAAAGAGGTAGATATCTTAATTCTAAAAAAAAATTAAAAAAAAATATTGGATTACTGTATTTACCAACTAGTTCAAGTAATTTTTCCTGAACTCGCGAATACCTAGAAATAAGAAATTCTAACGATATTAAATAAATAAAAGCAAAAAATAGTGGGTTTCATCGTTTCTATGGTTATTTCATAAACGGTGAGGTCCTCTCTATACACCGGAGCCTCCTCTTTCATTTAATCAAATGTTATTGTAAACTTGTATAGTTCATTCTCTTTGGCTCTACCAATCAATTATACAGTAATAGATCTTTTCACAAAACTAAAAAGGCTATCCATACAGTGACGGCATTTAATTATGAAAGTTGGCTAAGTAGCTGACTTTGTTAGTCCGTTCTTTCAAGAAAGAGAACATAACATCTTTGCTTCTTGTAGTACTATTTCCTCCTCTTAATGGATAACTATTGGCTCACCTACAATAATCTTTATATATATATATATATATATATATATATATATATATTAATGAAGTTGGATCTGCAGGTTAGAATTAGGATACAGTACTTTAGGCTCTACCAAAACTCAATATAAAAGTGGTGGAGGAGCTTGCTTCCTGTTCTTCCTACTCCTACAAGAGTCATCATATGTAATAAACAAGAGCGAGCTCGGAGCATGAACAGAAGAAAGAGCAAAAACATTTAAATCCTAGACTTTTCTCCTTTTGGAATAAGCACAATTCGGACAAATTAGCTTACAACTGGAAAGAATAAATCGTTCTTTTAAATTTTCTTCTAATAAATAAATATATATCCATTTGAAATATAAATAAGTAACATGGAAAATCTAAAAACTTTGACAATATAAATAATATTTAACTCCACCAGTGGCTTTGTGGTTGCTATCTCCATTAGCTGAGGAGAAATATGAAAAAAAAAATTGTTTGTTTTCTATCCGTACATGATAATAGTTTAGTTGTTGGAATATAAATAATAATTATCAACATCCATTATAAGAAAAAGACTTTCCGATGGGCTTGCATTTAATTTATGAATTTTTAAAGAAAATCGCATTTAATTTATGATTTCTTAAAGAAAAATCACAGTTTGTCAACTTATATTCTTCTCGAACCTTATTTTATTTTATTTTTCCCATATAATATCATTTATTACTTTTTCTAGTTTTAGGAAAGAATATCATTTGTTTTTCTCAAAAAAAATTAGGAAATGAAACTCCAAAATCTTAATTTTGATTTTGGTAGCTTGGGAATGAATTTGATAGTAATACCTTTACTTATCCCTTCCCATCCTTAAATAAATAAATTGAATTAAAAAGTAGAGATTTTTACATATCGGTCACTTATTAAAAATTAGAATTTAGTCTCCAAAATCTTCATATTTATAATCTAGTCTCCAAATCCATTAACTTACTTCACTTTAGTTCTCAGCCATATTTTTTGTCCAAATTTTCCATCATACCCCTGAGTTACTTCATTTTAGTTCTTCCTTTCCTCTTTCTTCTCTCTTCCTCTTCTTATTGGGTTTCATTTTCTATTCTTCTCCTCTCACTCTCTTCCCTTTTCTTATTGGGTTATCTTAAGTTACTTCATTTTAGAGATTAAGTAGAAGAGAAGAGAGAGAGAAGAAGAATAGAGAAGGGAAACCAATAAGAAAAGGAAGAGAGAAAGAAGAGAAAAAAGAGGACTAAACTAAAATAACTCAGAGCTTTAACGAAAAATTCGGATAAAAAATATGATTGGAAGCTAAAGTGAGATAATTCAAAGAATATGAGAGACTAAATTATAAATATGATAATTCAAAGAATATGAGATACTAAATTATAAATATGAATATTAGGGAGACAAAATTCTAATTTTTAATGATTAAGCGACATATATGTAAAAACCCCTAACAAGTAATGATATGTTTTCCGGTTTGAAGGGTAAAAGTGTTATTTTAATAAGTAAGTACTTTCCTCCACCTCGGGAAATTCTAGTTAAGCCCACACGCTAAATAAACCCACTTAAAAATTTCAAACTAAGATATTTTACTAAGTAACTCAACCAAAAATTCTAACTCTATCCAATTTGTACTGTCCGCATATTAATACCTGGATCTATTATAAACTGACCGATTATTAAACTATGGATGGGTATTATTATTAAATCATTACTTGTTAATTTTTTAAAAATAAATTAAAATTATCCTTCGTAGAGATAGTAATAGAGATGTTCCTGGACCAAAATTTGGTCCTCCACCTACAAAATTTCGAATTAAAAAAATAAAAATTTTATTTTTAATTCAAAATTTTGTAGAGAGTAGGCCAAAATTTAATAAGGTACATTATTCGTTCGGATATTAATATATAAACAAAGTTACATGCAAACTTCTAATGAGAAAGATAAATACAATTTAGTAAAAAAAAAATTTTAATGCCGACTTTCTTAGTGGGCTCACTTAGAAAAAAGTTGTGGTCATTTAGAATTTCCCTTCTTCTCTCTCCCCCCTGCCATAAACTCCCCACTCTCCAGCGCTCCTGACAATACCAAATGGATCGAGACACCGGTCTTATCCCTTCCTCTCCCACGAACTCCTCCCCTTCCTCCTCCGATTTCGACACCGAGGTAAGCTTAACCCAATTCTCACCTCTCTTTCCATTCCTCATTTCCTAAAATGCCCTTGCTCATTCATTTTATTCTCTGTCCAACAGTCGACGGGCTCCTTCTTCCCCGATCGCAGCACCACCTTGGGAACCCTAATGGGCGTCAACTTCCCGTCCAGCGAGGTCAACGTCATGGGCAGCGCCGTTAGGGTCCCGTCGAGAAGGGAGCGGAGCAATGGCGCCGCCGGTTCCGACGTCAAGAAGGCTGCGGCGGCGGAGCGACGGCGGAGGAGGGAGGGGCGGAGGAGCTGGTGGCGGCTGTGCAGGGACGACATGGCGGAGCCCACCTCGCTGGGGGACTACTTAAAGGTCGAGCGTCGGTCCTCGTCGTCGTCGATGGATGCTGCTGACGTGGCGGCGGCGATGGGGCCGTTCTTCGTGGGGGAGGAGGAGCACGTGGCGGTCGGAGGAGGGCGACTATTCGAGAACGGAAGGGTGCTGCCGCCTCAATCCGCCGCGGCGGCGGTGGCGGAGAGGAGGAGGAGGGAGAGGGTGCCGGTGCTGCTCGCCGGAATCTGCATCGGGGGTGATGGGTAGAGCTGTAATTCGAATTTTTTGTGGTGGAATGTGAGAGGTTTTATTAATTGTTTTCTAATTTGGAAATATATTTTTAAAAATATACTTTTATTTGGTTTTTTTTCTTTTTGCGTTTCTTTTCCTTAAAGGGAAGGGTACTCGATGGATGCCAACTGTTTTGTTCTTTTTATCTATTTTCTGTTCTTTTTTAATATATTTTTCTTAAATAAAAAAAAAATTGAGTGGCGGTGCGTTAGTGTGGTTTTTTGGTTTCGAGGGTTGATTTGTACCTTGAGAAAAGAGAAGAAAAAAAACAAATGCGATTGTTTGTAGTGGTCAGTTTTTTTGTTATTTTGTGATGAAACTTGGACGAAACAACAAAATAAGAAGGGAGCAGAGAGGGGCGAGATTGGACTGGAGTTCAAACCATCTTATCTGTTGAGGGCTTAAATTAAGTTTTTGAAAGAAAAGGGCTTTGGATTCCATTATTATTTTCCAAATCCCGATACTTCTGTTAATCCCGAGGAACTACTTTGAACAAGTCCTGGACTTCCGTGGAAGCCCAGTCTTGTACATTGGGGCCCAATGAGGCTCTGCATTAGTAGAGCCCATGAGGGGAGAATGATTTTTTCTTTTTCTTTTTTTTTTTTAAGTCTAAATGGCAGATAAAAAAACTTTCCGTATTCTGTTAATGAGAAATAATAAAACTATGTGAAGAAATTCTTCGTATTCTGTTAATAAGGAATAATCGAATCAAGTATAGCAAATTGAACCAACTACTATTATATTTTGCAATACACGTCTTTCATAATAAAAACAAATAAAATGCAAAAGAAAACAGTTTTAAACCATTGGGTCCAGTATTTAGAATAAAGTATAATACATTATCATGGGTCTACCTTGCCATCTTGACATCTCTCTAGGTGTCATTTAGGCCCACCTCCATCTAATGATGCACTAGGATTGAAAGTAAGAATCTCAATAGTGTGTCAAATATTTTTGAAGATCCTGTTGTAGGGATGAAGATTTTAGGGTTGTAAATGATACCTGAGTTATAATCCAATATGAAATTTAGGCACAACATTGGGCTTAGATCTAGAAATGATGGATTTGAATTAGATTTGGATCCAACATACAATACTCCTATAGAAGTATTGAATATAGGGATACCCACAAATTTCAATATATTCCTTTCCCAATTGAAAATCAGTTTAGATCCTATAAGTCTTATTAGATTTCATTAGAACAATAATAGAAAATTAATTTTAGATTTGGATATTACAATTTTACCTGGTTGTGTCATTTGAAATGTGCCACCACATATTATTAGCATCCATCTTATGTCGTGTTCTTGAACAACAACATAATTTTGTTGCATCTTTACTTTCAATTCGAGAAACCTATAACTTATTAAAGAGCATATAGAAAGATTTGAATCATATTGGGTTTAGATTTAGAAATGTTGGGTTTGAATCAGATTTGTATCAACAAACAATAATCATATAGAAGTATTGAATAGAGAGATACCAAAAAATTCCAATATGTTTCTTTCTCGGTTGGGAATCAGTTTATATCCTATTACGCTCATTAGAATAATAATAGAAAACTAAATTTAGATTTGGATATCACATATATGCATACTGTACACTCCCTTGATAAACTGGATATAAAACTCACATAAATGAACAAACAACTTTCTTGAAAGATAATTTTTTTTTATCTTGTTGCATTATTTGAAATGTGCCATCACATATTATTAGCAACCTTCTTGTGTCGTGTTCTTGAATAATAATATAATTTTGTTGCTTCCTTACTTTCAATTTGAAAATCCTTTAACTCATTAAGACTGTGTTTGGATTGAGGGAAAATGAAGAAAAAGAAAATAAAAGGAAAGGAAAAGAGAAAAGGAAAGAAAAGTATATGGAAATTGGTTTCCTTTTTTATGTTTGGTTAGAAAGAAAATGAAGAAGAAAATCTAAGGAAATTTTAGAAAAAATCATTTTTTATGTTTGGTTGCTCAATAGAAAATTAAAAAGAAAATATAGTTATAATTAAACTATAGAAAATTTTAATATTAATTTATATATTATTGATATAATTTTTAATTTTTTAAATAATTAAGCATAAAATAACCAAATACTCCAAACTTCACAAAAGTTAAAAATATTTTGGAACTAAAATTACAAGGAAATTTCTACAAAAATTTCTCTTCCTTTTTTCTTTTTCTCTCAACTTTCCTTTTCTTTCATTTTCTCTTTGGTTTGAGGTAGAAAAGAAAAAAGAAAAAAACTTAATACATTTTCTCTCACTTTCTTTCCCTTTTATTTTCTTTCTAATTTTTCCTCTAACCAAACAGTAGAAAAGTAACTTTTCCTTTCCTTTTCTTTTCTTTTCCTTCATTTTCCCTCAATCTAAACACAGGCTGTGTTTGGATTGAGGAAAAATGAAGGAAAAGAAAAGAAAAAGAAAGAGAAAGTTACTTTTCACTGTTTAGTTAGAGAGAAAATCAGAGAGAAAATAAAAGGGAAAGAAAGTGAGAGAAAATATATTAGGTTTTTTTTCTTTTTCTTTTTCTTCCTCAAACCCAAGAGAAAATGAAAGAGAAGGAAAGTTGAGAGAAAAAGGAAAAAGGAAGAGAATTTTTTGCAAAAATTTATTTGTAATTTTAATCCCAAGATATTTTTAAGTTTTGTGAAGTTTGGACCATTTGGTTATTATATGCTTAATTATTTAAAAATTAAAAATTATATTATTTAAAAATTAAAAATTATATCAATAATATGTAAATTAATATTAAAATTTTCTATAATTTAATTAGAATTATATTTTCCTTTTAATTTTCTATTGAGCAACCAAACATAAAAAACTGCTTTCTTCTAAAATTTTCGTGAGATTTTCTTCTTCATTTTCTTTCTAACCAAACATAAAAAAGAAACCAATTTCCATATCCTTTTCTTTACTTTTCTCTTTCTCTTTCCTTTTCTTTTCTTTTCCTTCATTTTCCCTCAATCCAAACACAGCCTAAAGAGTATGTAGAAAAATTTGAATCATCTACCCCTTAGATGGGCCTCCTTTTTTCCTCTCTATATTGGCTTAAGCTCCTTTAATGTATTGCACATCGAGATGGTATTCCAACAATATCTGATAAATTTTATCTGATTTTAAAATCGAAATTTTTTTAGAATGGTCCATATACATATAAAGAAGCCTTCCTATACTTGGAAAAGAACCTTACATGTTCGGAAAAAGAAATTCTATATTTGCATGTAAGATCATTTGCATGTAGGATCACATAATAGTTCATCATGAATAATATTAAACTTCATATGCAGTCTTCGTATGTCATCAATAAGTCTCTATAAACCACTAGTATTATGTCCATTTTATAGTTGCTTTTCGAAAATAGAATGTTCAAAAATTTCTAACAACTTAGTATGTAGTCTTAGAATAATCGTAACTATTGTCATATTCAAATTAATAAATAGTATATCTGAAACTGAAAATATTTTATTTATATAAAAAGTTTGTTATATCATGAGACACACTGCTCTAGATGTATTTATACAACTAAGAGCAAAAGTAAAAGCGATAGTCGTAAAGAAATACAACTAAATACAAGAGCTCTAAAATATTCGAGGTGATCTTGGCAAATTTCTTCTATTCAGCTTTGAGATCTAAATTTG
The DNA here is from genome assembly GCA_036321105.1 of Dracaena cambodiana. Classification (NCBI taxonomy): domain Eukaryota; kingdom Viridiplantae; phylum Streptophyta; class Magnoliopsida; order Asparagales; family Asparagaceae; genus Dracaena; species Dracaena cambodiana. Next base: position 30,306,055 of record JAYEPQ010000016.1, read on the forward strand.
GTCTTTAGAGGATCAAATCCAGTAGGTAATACAAATGAAAAGAAAGCGTACTATCATAAGACTAGAGTGGGTGTACATGAATGCAATATGTTAGTTTCGGTCATGCTAATAGAAATCATGAACAATATAATTCACATGAATTAATATTTAATCATGAACACATAAATAATATATGTCAGAATACAAATCTGAGTCTTTTTCATGTTATATAATTGAAATGAGATATGATTCCATTTTGTAATAGTGGACGTCCCACCAAATGGCTTGAAATGGATTTCATACTATTTGTAGTATCGAGCATCGCAACTGATAAAACTTTAAAATAGATTTCATGCCAAAAGCAAGATGGACATCAAACCTAGGAAAATAGAGGAGATCCCACACTGAATATGGTATCGATGTCACCATGAAGGTAATAATATAGATTCCATACTAAATATAGTATGGACATTCCGGTCAAGAGAACAATATAGATTTTGTACTAAATATAGTTACAAACATTCCGACTAGGAGACTTGAGTTGATTATATACTAGATATATTTATAGATTGTTGCTAATGGAGTCCTATTGCCGCAGCGGGTTTCGGTTCGCCGAAACGGGTCCAAAAGCGGCTCAAACTCGTTATGATATATATATATATATATATATATATATATATATATATATATATATGTGTGTGTGTGTGTGTGTGTGTGTGTGTGTGTGGGGGTGTGTGCTAGAGTTTTTTGGATTAAGCCGAGAAAAAAAACAGAAAATAGATAGGTGGCTGCTAATTTTTGGCCAAAGGAAAGGTGACTGCTATTATTTGACTGAAGGGAAGAGAGGGGGCTGCTGCTATAGATTTTGGCCAAAGGGAAAAATAATTGTGTGTGAGCGGCTGCTTCTGTCTTTTGGCTGAAAACAAAGAAGAAAATAAAAGAAGGCGGGGCTTCTTTCGGGGCTTTTCTTCGGCGGCCGAAGCAAAAAGAAAAATCACTATAAAAAGAGGTTAGTATTTGATCTCAAAATTTTGTGTGATTTCTTTGTGATTTCTCTTGTGGTTGAGAACTAGAAAGTTGTAATCAACCTTTGATATAGTGGAAGTTTTTCGATCGTGTCCCCATGGATGTAGGCATATTGCCGAACCACGTTAAATCTGCGTGTTCTCTGTCTTTGATATTTTTCTCTTTGGTTAACTATTTGATTTCGCTGGTTGTTGCATTAGTATTATTCCGCTATTTTTGCTAACAATTGGTATCAGAGCACTGGTTCGGGTAAGATTTCACTCAGATCGGTGTTGATTTTGAGTGGGAGTTATGGCGAAAGATAGAAAGGGAAAGATTGAAAATTTTGATGGGACAGATTTTCAATGGTGGAAATTGCAGATGGAAAATTATTTATATCAAAAAAATTTATATCAACCACTGTTTGGAGAAAAACCAGAAAAGATGACAGATGAGGAGTGGGAATTGTTGGACAGGAGGGCTTTGGCGCAGATTCGATTGTGCCTGACAAAACAGGTTGTGTTCAACGTCTCCAAGGAGGACTTCAGCTTTGATATCAGCGTTGGTTAAATTTTCTGAGAAGCCGTCTGCTTCAAATAGACTGTTTCTAATGAAAAAGTTGTTCAATTTGAGGATGATTTCTGACAGTTCAGTTATTAATTATTTGAACGAATTTAACACATTATGAATACAATTTGAATCCTTAGATTTTGTTTTTGCTGATGACATTAAATCTTTGATATTTATGTGTTCGTTACCGTATAGTTGGAGTAATGTTGTTATGGCCATTAGCAATTTTTTCAATACTGCTCTTAAATTTGATGATATTGTGAATACAATCATGAATAATGAATTGATGAAAATGAGAATGGGTGAGAGCACAGTTTCTACAAGTACTACTCTGTCTGTTGATAATGACAGAAGGAAGGAAAGAGGTAGAAATTTAAGCAGGAGTCGAAGTAAAAAAAGAGATCAAAATCTAAGGGGAAGTTCAAGAAAAAAATAATGTATTGGAAATGTAAGACAGAGAGTCATATGAAGAAGAATTGTCCAAACAAAAATAAGGAAGGAGCGAATGTGGTGAATCCAAGTAAATAGTATGATGACTTGTGCTTGTCTGCTCATACAGAATCAAGGTCAGATCTGTGGTTTGTGGATTCAGGAGCTTCGTTCCATTGCACTGCTCGCAGAGAATGGTTTGAGAATTATATCCAAGGTGATTTTGGGCATGTGACTGTTAGTAATGGGCAGGAATGCAAGATTTTCGATAAGAGGACAATTCAGTTGAAGTTGCGCAATGGTGAAAAGTTGCTTTTACAAGAGGTCAGGCACATACCAGATTTGAAGAAGGATTTGATATCTGTTAGTAAGTTGGATGGCGAAGGCTATCAAATCTCATTTGAGAGGAAACAGTGGAAGATCAGCAAAAGAGCAATGGTAGTGGTTGAGGGTGAGAGAGTGAGAACTCTATATTTACTCTCAAACTCAATGGACCATATTGTTTCTTTGGCCACCGTGAAGAATGAGAAAGCTACCTTATGGCATCAGAGGCTCGGTCACTTGAGCGAGAGCGGTATGAGAGTATTGCAATTCAGAGGTATGTTGATAGATATGAAAGATGCTAACTTTGATTTCTGCGAGAACTGTGTGTTTAGAAAGCAAAAAAGAGTTAGTTTTATGAAGGATGATAAGGAGAAGAAAACCGAGAGATTGGAGTTGATATATACAGATGTATGGGTGACGTTTTCGGCGAAGTCTCTTGGAGGTAATTCTTATTTTGTCACTTTCATAGATGATACAAGTAGGAAAATATGGGTGTTTGCACTTAAGCAGAAATCCGATGTCTTCAAGATCTTCAAAGTATGGAAAGCTCTTGTTGAGAATGAAACATATTTGAAGGTAAAATGTCTGTTGTCATACAATGGTGGGGAATTTTGCAATGGGGAATTCGATGACTATTGCTCTACCACGGGATCAAGAGAGTGAAGACTGTACCGAGAATACTGCAGCAAAATGGCGTGGCTGAGATGATGAATAGAACCATTTTGGAGCGAGCTCGGAGTATGAGACTACATGCAGGTTTGCCTTTGCAACTTTGGGGAGCCGCTGTAGATACGGCAGTCTATCTGATCAATATAAGTCCAGCTAGTGTTTTAGATGGAGAAATTCCAGAGGAGGTGTGGTCTGATAAGACTGTGAATTATTAATTCTTAAAAGTATTCGGTTATATACCATATGCACATGTGGATCATGAGATGAGAAAGAAACTTGATTCTAAATCTCAGAAGTGTGCATTCATTGGATACGGTGGCGACGAATATGGTTATCGCTTATGAGATTATGAGCATAACAAGGAATTCGTAGCAGAGATGTAGTATTTAATGAGGGTTGTATATATAAAGACCGAATGGAAAGTAAGAGTGAGAAAGCAGTGGAAAAAAAAGTACTTGGAGCTGGATGAGCCACAGGATGGGATGGATCCCATGGATAAAAGAAAGAAAGAAATACCTATATCTGAAGGAGAAGAAATGACTACACCTGAGAATACACAAGTTTCAGATGAGACCAAACATGAGAGAGAAAATGTGGCGGCTACAAGAAAGAAGGGGTTGTTGCTTTCTCTGGTTTTGGCCGAAGCAAAGAAAAGGATTAGTGAGGCGGCTTAAGCTAATCGTTTTGGGGGCTGCTGCTCTTGATTTTGGCCGAAGGAATTAAAGGAGAATTGGATTTGTCGACTGAAAAGGAGTTTCTATGGGTTGAAACAAGCGCCGACAATGGTAAGTTTATGTTGGATTCGGATTTTTCCAGATGCAATTCAAATCATTGTGTATATCTACAAAAGTTTAAGGACGATAACTTTATTATACTTACTTTGCATGTAAATGATATGCTTGTGGCAGGTACATGCACGAAGAAAATCAATAATCTGAAGAGAAAGTTGGCAGGGAGATTCTCTATGAAAGACATGGGTGAGGCGAAGCAACTTCTTGGAATGTAAATTACCCGAGATAAGAAAAATAAAAAATTGTCGTTATCTTAGGAAGGGTATATCAAGAAGGTATTTGAGAGATTCAATATGGAGAATGCAAAACCGGCAACTACAGCTCTTGGTGGTCAGTTCAAACTGTCAAAAGAGTAAGGTGCTAAGACAAATGAGGAGACGAGACACATGGAGAATGTGTCTTATTCATTGGTCATTGGGAGTCTCATGTATGCAATGGTGAGTATAAAACCAGATATTGCACATGCAGTGGGAGTAGTGTTTAGATTCATGAAAAATCCTGGAAAAGAATATTGGCAAGCGGTGAAGTGGATTTTCAGGTATTTGAAAGGTACTTCAAAGTATTGTTTGTGTTTTGGGGGTGATAACATTGATGTGCAAAGTTTTGTAGATTCGGACTATGGGGGTGATAGAGACAAGGACATGAGCATTATAAATTATGTCTTTACTGTAGGAGGAACAACGGTAAGCTGAGTTTCAAGATTACAATTAATTATTACTTTATTTTCGACAGAAACTGAGTATGTTGCAGTTGCAGAAGCAAATAAGGAGTTTATTTGGTTGCAACAATTAATGAGTGAGTTGGGTTTTCATGAAGTTGATTGCAGGTTATTTAGTGACAGTCAGCGTGCAATTCATCTTCCTAAGAACTCAGCGTATCATTCACGGACTAAACATATTAACTTGAGATATCACTTCATTAGATACTTGTTAGAGGATGGCCAATTAAAGTTGGAAAATATTGAGGGCAGTAAGAATCCTGCAGATATATTGATAAAGCCAGTTGATGAGAAAAATTGAGCTATTGCTCAACTTTGGTGCATTTGTGTTGAATGCTGAATTTGGGACTTTGAACGATCGAGGTAAAAGTTTTGGACATTAAAATTATCATGTATAGTTTAGCAATAGGTCTCCAAGTGGGAGATTATTGCTAATGAAGCCCTATTGTTGCAGCAGGTTTCGGTCCGCCGAAACGGGTCCAAAACTAGCCCAAACCCGTTATGATAAATATATATATATATATATATATATATATATATGCGGGTGTGTGCTAGGGTTTTTTGGATTAAGCCGAGAAAAAAAAACAGGAAATAAATAGGTGGCTGCTAATTTTTTGCTAAAAAAAAGGTGGCTGCTATTTTTTTGCCAAAGGAAGGGTGGCTGCTATTATTTGACTGAAGGGAAGAGAGGGGGCTGCTGCAATATATTTTGGCTAAAGGGAAAAATAATTGTGTATGAGCGGCTGCTTCTGTCTTTTGGCCGAAAGCAAAGAAGAAAATAAAAGAAGACGGGGCTTCTTTCGGGGTTTTTCTTCGGCTGCCGAAGCAAAGAGAAAAATCATTGTAACAAAATGTTAGGATTTGATCTCAAAATCTTGTGTGATTTTTTTGTGATTTCTCTTGTAGTTGAGAACTAAAAAGTTGTAATTATCTTTTGATATAATGGAGGTTTTCGATCGTGTCCCCATGGACATAGATATATTGCCGAATCACGTTAAATCTGCGTGTTCTCTGTCTCTGCTATTTTTCTCTTCGGTTAACTATTTGATTTCGCTCGTTATTGCATTAGTATTATTCCGCTATTTTTGCTAACATAGATATTCCAGTTAAGAGAGCTCAAGAAAACTCTACATTCATTTTATATCATCATGTCTCATTTACCTTATCTATCATATATCAATTATTTAGTTAATCATGTAGTCAATACAAGTATTATGTACCAGTCAGATACCATGCAAGTTTCATATATTAGGTAATAGTGTCATGTACATAAATTCACTATGTTTTTCATGCATGGCCTAACATTACATTCGTGTCATTTAAGATTTTGATCTAAAATATTTTTGAGACCACTTGCCACATTAACAATTATACATTAATATATTGATTTACTGTATTATTTTTTTTCTAGCCTATACAATTTCATTCCAGCAATGAATTTATAGTCCAGTTACTAAATTAAGTTCGTGGAATAAATTTTATGCTTAATGGCCTTGATATGAGCGTTAGGTGGTGATCAATACTACCACCTAATGATAAGACTAATTCCAAACACCCTGAACTTTTTATTATAATCATAATTTATCTCCGATACTCAAAAAAATTTATTAGTTTATCGCTCACTTTTGTACATAAACTTTGTAGAGGATCTTAACATATTTTTAAAAAAATTAAAATAAAACTAATTAATAATCTTCCAGTGTTCATTATATACAACGTATTAAGTACAACCCCATAAAATAAGCTTACTCAACATCCTAAATCTCGAGTGAAATTTTATGGTCTTTGGCCATATGCTTAGGTTGCAATCTAGCGGGTTTGATTGCTAAGAAGCAGTACTTTTGTAACGCCCCCATTTTTCAGCTGCTTCCCAAAATGGAGGACGTTACATATTACTTGCACTAGACAACCCAACAGTCACAGGATATTGGAATAACCGTAACTACTGTCACAATCAGATGAATAAATAACATGTCTGAAAATGAAATTATTTCATTTATACAAAAAGTTCATTACATAAATGGCACACTACTTTAAATATGAACACAAAAGAGTCAAAGAGAAAAGTAGTGCCCAGACAAAAAGAAATATAAACAAAATATACAAAAGTTTTTCAGGGGTACTTCGCTTACCTATTGTAACTCGATCTGTCCAACGAAGTACGGATTTTCAACTGGGGCTGGATTCCCTTCTTCACGTTCTAACTCTGGGTTCAAAACCCAGGGGATTAAACTCGGCAAGTAATACATTTAAAAAGAGAAATTGTGTACTATCATAGTACAAGAATATCAGTGTGCATGAGCATATTTATGTCAGTGTTGTTTGTGTGCATATAAATTAATATGAAGGCAACACATAGATTAACATGAAATCAAGCATAAATGAATGCATAAATAAATGAACATGATAATAACTACTTTATCTATTTAATCATATATTCTATTGGTCTCAGTTCTCGTCCAATTTAATTTTAGAAACTGTATTAATGGATAAGATAGCGCTATTCTCCATTGTCGTATAAGTGCCCATGCATACCCGGGACCCGGCCACAATATTCATGGCGATGAACCATGACATGCCGCTAGACACTACAATCAAGTTCCGTACTGTATATAGTAACGGACATACCACTCTAGGTAAATATCAATTGGTGATCCAGTAATCACTCAGGCCGCTGCAGTAAAAGAATCCCGGCCCTAACAATACAATCAATTCTTATACGATAAAACTCTTATCCATCATATAGTTTCTCTCATCCCCGTGTTCATAATTAATTATGCACATGAAAATTTTATAATGTTTCTTTAATTGTTTTTTAATTCATAATAACATGCTTGCATTTCCATAACTGAACATGACATGTAGTATCATAACACATGATTTGTAATATTAAAACACATGACTGGTAATATCAAAACACATGACATGTAAAACACATGACTTATAATATCAAAACACATGACTTGTAGTATAATAAATTAACACATGATATATTGTGCACAATTATATTACAATGCATATCATTAAAATTATTTTAATAATCTGGTTTTATTCTCAATGTTAATCAATGATCCAATTTGGGAACCAAGTACATCATGCAATAATAATTTCTACCTATCAATTATTCTCAATTAATCCAAACTAAGCTCAAGCCCAATCCCATTAAATTCCCACTTATTTTTATTTTATTTATTTTTTTATTTCCTTTTCTTTCTGTCCAGCCCAGGCCCAGGCCCACCCATCTGTTATTATTATTATTTTTTTTTTTTTTTGGCCCAGGATAAATCCAAGTTGGGCTTTTATATATATATATATATATATTTCATGGATTGGGCCAAGCCCAGTTTCCTATTTTTTTTTCTTTTCGTTTTCTTTTCTTTTTTTTTTCTTCTGGGCTGGGCCAGGCCCAGATCCCTATTTTTTGTTTCTTTTTCTTCTTTTTATAGGCTGGTCCATGATCTCTCTCTTTTCTTTATTTTCTTTTTCTCTTTTCCTATCTCTACGGCCCACAATTTCCATGCAATTTTTTTTTTTTTTTTTGCATGCCTATGAAACTTAATTACCGTATGTAATATTTTTTTTCTTTTTTAAAAAAACTAAAAATAAGTAAACGTAATAATATATATATATATATATATATATATATATATATATATATATATATATATATCAAAATTGACCAAATAATTTGGTTTAGTTCTCAGTCAATTAATAATTCAAAATATGAATCCAACATTTCAAAAAAAAAAAGATATTACTTATACAAATGTAAATTAAATATCAAAACGAACAAAAATAGATAATAATGAAATGAACAAAAATAGCAGTATTACTTGCCTTGGCTCGATCTCGAATATTTGGTTCGAATCCTCGGTTCGGTTTGATTCTTCCGTTTCTTTTTCTTTTTCTTTTTTCTTTCTCTATTGATGAGTTTTGGCCAAGAGGAGAAGAGAGTGGCCGAGAGCTTCTGGGGCTGAGAGGAGAAGAGAGGAAAATAATTCAGTGGTCTAGTGGTGAGCCTATTTATTTCCTCCCTCTCCCTTTACCACCTCACCACTATTCTTCTCCCATGTAACACCTCCTGCAATCCCATGTGACTCACTTTCTCAATCACGACAACACAGCAACCATTCACCGCCTCATTTATTTATTTTAATTAATTAATTAATTAATTTAATAATTTAATAATTTTGGTTTCATGTAACATTCTCCAAATACTAGCAAATTTATGTAGGACGTAGTGCTCGACGAGAAGAACACTACAAAATTATCCGTTTGTTGTTTCGATGTCCGGAATAAATGAACCGAAATTCTGAACTAATTAGAAAGAAAATTTTAATATTATTAATTTAGCAATTTTGGAAGTATTTTTCGGCCTCGTAAGAAAAATCTCTAAAAATCCTAAATATTACAAAACTAATAATCGCAAAAACTGAATGTCTTTTGGGTTTGTGGATTTAAAGTTACATTAACCGAAAGTTATTTCGGTGTCCAAAATTGATTTCGGTGGACTTATTCAGCACGACTGGTCTCAAGAGAGCAATACAGGTAGCTCGAATTTTGAGGTATTACATCCTACCCACCTAACAAAAAAATTTCGTCCTCAAATTTCCAAATTAAACGACGTGCTTGTATTCACGGGTACCAATTGATATATAAAAAAAATAAATTCAATTGACATACCTGATCATGAGAAAAGGTATGGGTACTTTGTCATGATGTCCCTTTCAAACTCCCAACTTGAATCTCTTGGCGATTGTGTGTCCCAGGAAACAAGAACCAATGGTATCACTTTATTCTTAAGGACTTTCTCCCGTCGGCCAATAATTGCTACGGGATGCTTCTCATACTTTAGGTCTGATTTCAAATTTACCTCGGACAGATCCACTAGTTTGTACTCTTCAACGAAATATTTCCTCAGTTGTGATACATGGAACACATCATGAACAGTTTCCATCTCTAGTAGTAATGATAATCGGTAGGCAAGACTTCCAATTCTCTCCACGATCTCAAATGGCCCGATGTATGTTGTACTGAGTTTTCCTTTCTTACCAAATCTAATCACACCCTTCATCACGGATATCTTAATAAATATTTTATCTCCTATTTCAAACTCCAGTGGTTTTCTATGTTGATCTGTCCATTTTTTTTGTCTGTCTTGAGCCGTCTTCATGTGTTCTCTGATAACCTTCACTTACTCTGTTACTTGAGTAATCAATTCTGGCCCCAAAATACTCCGTTCTCCAACCTCGCCCCAACATAATGGAGATCTGCATTTTTGTCCATACAAAACTTCAAATTGTGTCATTTTGATACTCTCTTGATAACTATTATTATGAGAAAATTCCACCATATACAAATAGTCTTCCCAAGATCCACCAAAATCCAACACGCATGCCCTAAGCATATCTTCAAGTACTTGAATAGTCCGTTCTGATTGACCATCTGTTTGTGGATGGTAAACTGAAGATAGATCCAAATGTGTTCCCAGACTATCCATTAATTTCTCCCAATAGTGTGATCTGAACCTTGAATCTCGATCTGACACAACCCTGGCTGGAACTCCATGCAATCTCACTATTTCTTGCATAAATCTTCTGGCTAGTATTTCTGTTGACTGACCAATTCTAAATGGAATGAAATGAGCCGATTTAGTCAGTCGGTCCACAATTACCTAAATTGCATTATTGACCTTGGTGCCCCTAGGTAAACCTGTAACAAAGTCCATCAATATTTATTCTCACTTCCACTCCGGTATTGCTAATGGTTGGAGCAATCCAGCTATCCTTTGATGCTCAGCTTCACTTGCTGGCAAGTAGAATATTTAGATACATATCTGGAAATCTCTTTCTTCATGTCTGGCCACCAGAAATACTTTTTCATATCCTTATACATCTTATTGCTCTCAGGATGAATAGAATATGTTAATTTATGAGCTTCCTGTAAAATTCTATCTCTTACTTCCCTCTTTGGCATCCATAATCTTTTCTTGAATCTAATAGCTCCATCTGAGTACATTTTCATTTCTGGTCCCTTACCTGCTTCCATTTTGTTCTTTAGTTTTTGAAAATCTTCACCTCCAATTTGAGTTTGCTTAATTTGCTCTATCAATGGTGACTGTAATTATATCTCCATAAATTGTGCTGTCACTCCTAGTAAAATTATCTCCAATTCCATTCTTTGCATCTCCATTAAAAGTTCCTTTTGCTAAGTTAATCTCTCCACTGAGGTTTCCTATTCAGTGCATCTGACACAATATTAATCCTTCCTAGATGATATTTAATTTACAAGTCATAATCTGCTACTAACTCCAACCATCGTCTCTGCCTCATATTCAGTTTCTTTTGAGTGAAAATATACTTTAAACTTTTATGATCAGTATATACCTTTACCTTCTGTCCCAGTAAATAATGTCTCCAAATCTTCAAAGCATGAATCACTGCTACTAACTCCAAGTCATGAGTTGGATAATTTCTCTCATGGGGTCTCAACTGTCTTGATGCAAACTCAATTACTCTTCCATTCTGTGTCAATACACATCCAAATCCCTGTTTTGGAGCATCACTATAGACCTTCAATTCCCTAGAATTGTCTGGAATTGCCAACACTGGTACTGTTGTCAGTCTCCATTTTAATTCTCCAAATGTCTTATTACATTCCTCCGTCCAGATATATTCCACTCCTTTCCTAGTCAATTTAGTTAAGAGGAGATGCGATTTTTGAAAAATCTTGTACAAATCGCTTATAATATCCAGCCAACCCCAGAAAACTCCGAATCTCCGACACTGATTTCGGTACAGGCCAATCCATTACAACTTCTATATTCTTAGAATCAGCTAATACACCATCTCTTGAAACTATGTGACCCAAGAAAGCAATCTTATCTAGCCAAAATTCACATTTGCTCAGTTTTTCATATAACTTCTGCTTTTTAGGAGTTTGCAAAACTGTTCTCAAATGCTCAGCATGCTCTTCTTTATTCTTGGAGTAGATTAATATATCATCAATAAACACTACCACAAATTTATTCAGATACTGAGCAAAAACATAGTTCATCAAATTTATAAACACTGCTGGAGCATTAGTCACTCCAAATAACATCACCAAATATTCATAATGATCATGTCTGGTTCTAAATGCAGTTTTTGAAATATCTTATGTTCGGACCCTTACCTGATGAGATCTAGAACGAAGATCTATCCTCGAAAATACCCTTGCTCCACCCAATTGATCAAACAGATCAGTTATTCTTGGTAATGGATATTTGTTTTTTATTGTTACTGCATTCAAACTTCTATAGTCCACACACAGTTTTTGACTCACATCCTTCTTTCTTACTAATAACACTGGAGCTCCCCAAGGTGAAACACTGGGCCTCATAAAATCCTATTTTAGTAGCTCATTTACTTGTCTCTTAACTTCTTCTAACTCTACAACTCTCATTCGATAAGGTGGCTTACATACTGGTTCAGATTCATGGATAATATCAATAGTAAATTCTACTGCCCTTACGGTGGTAATCCAGGTATTTCTTCAGGAAATATATTTAAGAATTCTGATACTACTGAGATCATTCTTTCTCCTACTTCCATAGCCTCCAAAACTCCTCCTTTTGGGAACACTTTAGATTCAGCTGGTTCTAGAGATTGACTTCCACCAATAAATTCAAACTCTGAACAGCTAGGAATCTGAAATATTACCTTCTTTTCCTACAATCTATCATTGCATGGAAGCTACTCAACCAATCCATACCTAAGATAACATCATATCCTCCTCCGTTGATAGCTAATAAGTTGGTATAAAATTCTCTTCTCTTAATCACTAAGGGACATAGCCTACATTCCTTATTAGTCATGATATTACCGTTCCCAGTCTTAATGTTCCACCCCGCAGTTAAAATCGCAAAATCAATAGAATTGCGGGAAACAAACATGATAGAGATAAAACAGTATGAAGCTCCAGAATCAAATAGAGCAGTTGCTGGTGTATTGCCAACTAAAATCGTACCTGCCACGACTCCCCCAGTGGTCTGAGCCTGCTCAGCATTTATTAGTCTAACATGTCCCTGTCTCTGTCCTGCTCCTCTTTGGGCTCTGGTATAGGCTTGTTGTTGTGTCTCCAAGGATCTCTTCTGGTTCGGTCCTTCAGTCCTCCGATCATGTGGTCCCACAGCAACTGGTCTCGATGCTGGCTGATAAGGAACTCCGCCTGCTGGTTGTTGCCTTGACTGTGCTCTCGGACAATTAGTTATCTGATGATCCGCTGACCCACATATCAGACATAGCCCCAAAGCTCTTCTACACTACTTATGAACATGCCCCGGCTTATTACAGAAATTGCATACTAAAGGACCTTCTTTATTAACCACTGCTTGTCGCTTTGCTGGAGGGCCTCCAAATCTCTGGGAAGTACTTGCTCCCTGATTAAATGGCCTTTTAAATGTCGTCGGCCTCCCTTCCTTGGCTACTTGCTCCAGGCGACACACTGCTTCAAACATCTCCGAGTAAGTCCTATAGTTATGACCTGCTAGATGCTCGCTTAGATGATACCTCAATCCTTGTTGGAACATATGTGCTCGCTCTTCTTCATCAGCTACCAGGTTTGAAGCAAATCGACTGAGCCTCACGAACTCTGCAGCATAGACGTCTACAGTCCGATCTCCTTGCTGTAGTGTCAGAAATTTCTTCCTCATTTTCTGCCTTGCTGATGCATGAAAGAATCTCGCAAGAAATGCTTCCAAAAACTTCTCCCAGGTTATGCGTTCCTTGTGCTTTACATATTCAGCAAGCTACTATGTTCTAGCTATATCAATCAACTGAATACACACTACCTCTACTCGATTTTCATTTGGAATTCTTGCAGCCCTTAGAAGATTCTCCATATCTACAATCTACTGTTCAGCTTTCAGTGGTCCTTCTGTCCCAGAAAATACTGATGGCTGCAGTCTCCGGAAGTCCGACACCATTCCGGTTCTTTCTGGCTCTTTAGACTGCAACATTCTTTCTAATATCATTGCCGTGGTCTCCTACGTCTGTGCTACTCTTTGTACTAGGCTCCTAAGATCAGACGTATTATTTATCGGACTTGTACTCGTACTCGCAGGAGATCGGGTCGACATTATTTTGCAACGGACCAGATAAAAATCAATATAAAGAATTCAAGATAGATACCTCAAACGAATAGAAAACAATAGGATAGGCATGATTCTAGATCTGATAGGTATCAAAGAATAAAAAATAATTATTATGAATAGGTCACAGACATGCTTTTATGTGGCAGTAGTCTTATGGTCTTCCACCTAAAGGCTCTGATACCACCCTGTAACGCTCCCGTTTTTCAACTGCTTCCCAAAACGGAGGACGTTACTTATTACTTGCACTAGACAACCCAACAGTCACAGGATTTTGGAATAACCGTAACTACTGCCACAATCAGATGAATAAATAACATGTCTGAAACTGAAATTATTTCATTTATACAAAGATTTCATTACATAAATGGCACACTGGTTTAAATATGAACACAAAAGAGTTAAAGAGAAAAGCAGTGCCCAGACAAAAAGAAATATAAATAAAATATACAAAAGTTCTCCAGGGGTACTTCGCTTGCCTATTGTCACTCGATCTGTCCAACGAAGTAGGTCTTCAACTGGGGCTGGATCCCCTTCTTCACGTTCCAAATCTGGGTTCAAAACCAAGGGGATTAAACCCAACAAGTAATACATTTAAAAGAAGAAATTGTGTACTATCATAGTACAGGAATATCAGTGTGCATGAGCATATTTATTTCAGTGTTGTTTGTGTGCATATAAATTAACATGAAGGCAACATATAGATTAATATGAAGTCAAGCATAAATAAATGCATAAATAAATGAACATGATAATAACTACTTTATCTATTTAATCATATATTCTATTGGTCTCAGTTCTCGTTCAATTTAATTTTAGAAACTGTATTAATGGATAAGATAGCACTATTCTCCATTGTCGTACAAGTGCCCGTGTATACCCGGGAGCCGGCTACAATATTCATGGCGCTGAAGTATGACATGCCGCTAGGCACTACAATCAAGTTCCGTACTGTATACAGTAACAGACATACCACTCTACATAAATATCAATTGGTGATCCAGTAATCACTTGGTGATCCAGTAATCACCCAGACCGCTGCAGTAAAAGAATCTCAGCCCTAACAATACAATCAATCCTTATACGATAAGGCTTCTATCCATCATATAGTTTCTCACATCCCCGTGTTCATAATTAATTATGCACATGAAAATTTTATAATCTTTCTTTAATTATTTTTCAATTCATGATAACATGTTTGTATTTCCTTAACTGTACATGACATGAAGTATCATAACACATGATTTGTAATATTAAAATACATGACTGGTAATATCAAAGCACATGACATGTAAAACACATATCAAAACACATGACTTGTAGCATGATATATTAGTGCGCAATTATATTACAATGCATATCATTAAAATTATTTTAATAATCTGGTTTTATTCTCAATATTAATCAATAATCCAATTTGGGAACCAAGTACATCATGTAATAATAATTTATACCTATAAATTATTCCCAATTAATCCAAACTAAGCCCAAGCCCAATCAAATTAAATTCCTACTTATTTTTATTTTATTTTATTTTATTTTTTCCTTTTCTTTTCTGTCCAGCCCCGGCCCAGGCCCACTGCCAATATATATATATATATATATATATATATATATATATATATATATATATATATATATATATATATATATATATATATATATATATATATATATATATATATATATATATATATATATATATATATATATATATATATATATATATATATATATATGAGGAAACGGGAAATACACCGGCGGTGAAGGGAGTTCCTTCACCGCCGCTTAGGTGACCCAATAAAATTATAATACGGGGCGTCATTCAAGGTAACAAATAAATGAATTCTCTTAAATGACATCACGTGTAATAATTTTATTGGGCCACCTAAGCGACGGTGAAGGAAACTTCCTTCACCGCCGGTGTATTTCCTGTTTTATATATATATATATATATATATATATATATATATATATATATATATATATATATATATATATACACACTTACTGGGCTGGCCAGCCCATCAGTTATTATTATTATTATATTTTTTTTTTGGCCCAAGATAAATCCAAACTGGGCTAGGCCCAGTTTCCCATTGATTTTTTCTTTTCTCTTTCTTTTTTTTTTCTCTTCTGGGCTGGGCCAGGCCCAGTTTCTCATTTTTTTTCTTTTTCTTTTTTTTTATGGGCAGGCCTATGATCTCTCTCTCCTTTATTTTCTTTTTCTCTTTTCCTATCTCTACGGCCCACACTTTCCATGAAAAAAAAATTTTATGTAATTTTTTTTTATTTTTGCATGCCCATGAAACTTAATTTCAGGTATGTAATATTTTTTCTTTTTTTTAAAAAACTAAAAATAAGTAAACGTAATAATATATATATATATATATATATATATATATATATATATATATATATCAAAATTGACCAAATAATTTGCTTTAGTTCTCAATGTCAATTAATAATTCAAAATATGAATCCAACATTTCAAAAAATATATATATTACTTATAAAATGTAAATTAAATTTCGAAACGAACAAAAATAGATAATAATGAAATGAACGAAAATAGCAGTATTACTTGCCTTGGCTCGATCTCGAATATTTGGTTCGAATTCTCGGTTCTGCTTGATTTTTCTGTTTCTTTTTCTTTTTCTATTTTCTTTTCTCTGTTGATGCGTTTTGGCCAAAAGGAGAAGAGAGTGGCTAAGAGCTTCTGGGGCTGAGAGGAGAAGAGAGGAAAATAATTCAGTGGTCTAGTGATGAGCCTATTTATTTCCTCCCTCTCCCTTTACCACCTCACCACTATTCTTCTCTCATGTAACACCTCCTGCAATCTCATGCCACTCACTTTCTCAATCACGACAACACAGCAACCATTCACCGCCTCATTTATTTATTTTAATTAATTTATTTATTTATTTAATAATTTAATAATTTTGGTTTCGTGTACCATTCTCCAAATACTACTAAATTTATATAGGACGTAGTGCTCGACGAGAGGAACACTACAAAATTATTTGTTTGTTGTTTCGATGTCCGGAATAAATAAACCGAAATTCCGAAATAATTAGAAGGAAAATTTTAATATTATTAATTTAGCAATTTTGGAAGTATTTTTCGGATTCGTAAGAAAAATCTCTAAAAATCCTAAATATTACAAAACTAATAATCGCGAAGACCGAATGTCTTTTGGGTTGGTGGATTTAAAGTTTCGTTAACCGAAAGTTATTTCGGTGTCCAAAATTGACTTCGGTGGACTTATTCAGCACGACTGGTTTCAAAAGAGTAATACAGATAGCTCGAATTTTGGGGTATTACACCTTTTATTGCTTCCATGAAATTTTTTCAGTATTTTATAAAAATCACAAGGATCTCAGAAAACATATTTTGATTAAGAAATTATAATCTTCTCATTTAGAAAATGTCCTTGTCATGCACTATCCTATCTCGTTGAAGCCAATGGTCCATTATTTTTTAGTTGCAACCATACACGATCGATATAAACCAACTATCAAACTAATTTTTTTATTTTCTAGGTTATTTTTGAAGTTTACTACTCTATTTTCTATAGTAAGAAATCAAATATTAGAGAATTTATTTCTAATAAATGGTTTTCTTTATTCATAGGTATTGGGTATATCTAGAAAAGCCTATCCCAAATACTTGTATATCTAGAAACTTTAGTTTTCGTACTTATCTTAATTATTGGTTCAGTTTATGCTAACTACGAGGAACCTATTTGAGTTGGAGACTAATAAACGAGGTAAGGAATGCAAACGATTTTGAGTACATATATTATTTACATGTCCAATATTTTATAATCTTCCGGTTGTTCTACTATTTCACCGTCATTTATTGATGGAACTTATGAGAGAGAGAGAGAGAGAGAGAGAGAGAGAGAGTTTGACTGGTCAAATGAGGATGAGATAAAAGAAAATGAAATTTTTATCTCTTGAAATTCTAATTTTAGATTTAATTATTCAATTTAAGAATATAATCATGACATTTTGAATGAGAGAGTTCATATAATCCTAATTTCTTCGTGGTGGTTCCCCATCTAATCCTAGTAGCCAAAGGAAAAAAAACCTAAAAAGTTGGTGGGACATAATGGAGAAAAATAAAAATATTATTTTAGCCGAGATTTAGGCCTATATTTTGCAGTGTATCAAGAAAATTTTCAAAGAAAATATTAATTGTAGAATGAATTGCGATGATCATGGTATAATTTTCAAAATAATTTTTTGGATGGATGATTTGCAAGATAAAAATTATCAAATATGAAATCAACGAGTCAGAGACAGAGTATATATTTTGTCGGTTTTGATAGTCACTCAAAAAATTTTGAAAAAATTCTCAAAAATTATAAATATTAGAAAAAAAAGGAAATACCAAAAATGAATTCTCATTTAAAATTATAGAATTCAAGTTAAATCTATTGGAAGTTCAATTAGTTATCAAATGGGCCATTGTATTTTTTACATTTGGATTTTCTCAGAAAACTGAGAGAAAATCACTATAAATTTAGAAAATTGAAAATAATAATCTCAAAGTTATAATTTTATTTTGGGTTATAAAATTCAAGTTGGATTTAGCGAATACTAAATAGTTACCTGATTTATTTCTTATAAGCCTAATCTGGCATGATTAATATATGAGAACAAATATAGAGCCCAAAATAGAGTTAATATAATAGATATCAAAATAATATTAATATCCAGTTCTGAATCAACATGATTGGCTATAAAATATATTGACTCAGAGTGCTGACTGATCAAAGGTGTTATAGCTAGTTGGGCCTAATAGTTCACATATATAGTGATCTTAAGTTGATCGTTGTTTAATATTATTCTTACTTGTGCCTAGAGCTGAGCATCGATCAGTTCGGTTCGGGTTTGGGTTTGGGTGGAAAAATTCCAACCGAAAACAAATCGAATTTTCAAATCTGAAACCAAAACCGACCGAAATTAACTAATAACCGAAATTGAAACCAAAAATGTGGTTCGGTTCAGTTCAGTTCAATCGGTTTTCGGTTTTTTAAGCCTGCAATCCACAAGCCCACTAGAATAAAAAAGAAAAAAGAAATGTGCATTGGTCCAGTTTTAAAAAACTAAAATCGAATTGGGGAGAGAGAGAGAGAGAGGGAGGGGGAGAGGGGGGAGAGAAACTATAGAAGTGAGATTAATGGGTTAACGGGTCGACTATTTATACAAATTCGGTTTTTTCGGTCAGTTTTGGTTGGCGCTAACACCACCGAAACCCGACCCGATATCCGAAATCTTCAGTTTTTCACCCGAACCGAACCGAACCGAAAACCGAACTAACCAAACCATTCAGTTCAGATCGGATCGGTTTAGTGGTTCGGTTCAGTTTTTTCAGAAATTTGCTCACCAGTACTTGTGCCTTTCCAAATTTAATTCAAAAATCTTTATAAATTCAACGATAAAAGATTACGAACTCAAGACTTCCTACAAAGATGATGATTGTCATACCACATCACTCAATTAGTTAAAATCAATTTTAAAAAATATGGATATAATTTAGGATGTGGCTTTTCATCTTAAGACCCAATTTCTATGTAGGAAAAGGCCCACTCATATTAATATCTTGAGAGTCTATCTATGAAGGACAAGGGCTCTTTCATAGTAGTTGAAACCTATTTGCGGACATATGGAGGTTGTGAATAGTTTTCTTTGGTAGTTGTAAATTTAAGATTTCATGTATGTTGAAGGACAAGAGCCGTAATCCAGTATTGAAATTAAACATCATACCTTATGGTCCTATGGATAACTTTGATTCCGTTCCATTATATGACGACTCTTTTTCTCCCTGGCTTGGTACAGACCTGGTACATTGGGATGTAACTACACATTTCATCGACTCATCCCATCCTATCGAGTCTTAACTAATTCGAACCATCCGAGCTTGAAAGAACTAACATTAGAATGAGATGGACACTAATTAGGTATGTCGAGTTGAGTGGTGGTCAGACCAACCCAACATTGTCCATTCCAGTTAGGAATGATAATGAATATGTTCACGGATCAAATTTTAACTCTTCCTATATAAAATTATGAATTAGAAAATAAATAAATTTTTATTTTTAATTCAAAATTTTATATAAGGCGGACCAAAATTTAATTTATAGATGCATTTATTATCATCCTAATTCCAATTAATATTTCGATCCTAGTCAGGCACATGGACATGTGGATGCTCAACATGTTCCATTGGTCTCAAAATTGACTTTCAAGCAGGAAACCATTCTTCAAATATTTTGACTTTTGCGACATTCTGGGCGCACAAGACAAGTAAGTAGGAATGGACGATTAAAGGAGTACCTAGGAGGACTAAATGTGCATAAAGCGGTTGTTAGGTTCTATTTAGCCATAAAGATGAGAGTTAGGTCTGAATCATGATCATAGTGCTTCAATTTCTAAGTTGATAATTAAAGACCAAACTTTGTTACAAAATCTGGTCAGAAACACGGACACTATTCTTTTTCAATTTATTTGGTTTCACATCGTGCTAATTACCTAATCTTTGCTGTCAAATTGACAATAACAGTTTGAACTCCTATGCTAATTTTGCTGTTTCATTATGCCTCTCTAATGAAGTGCAGGGTTATTTTTATAACTCTACGTTCTCTCTCAAAAAAAAAAAAGTGACAATAACAGCAGTCCATTAACAACAACACAGGAACAATTACATGCTTCACTAGATACTAATCAACCAAACACTAATCAATCAAACAACCATACGTTAATCTTTTCTAATAACAACAGCAATCCGTTGGGATTGAGACAACTTCAAACTATGAGAATTGCAATTAATAAACAACACCACGAACATAGAACGATTACATGCTTCAAATAGATACTAATCAATCAAACGGTAGCTCCATTGGCAAGCTTGTTAACAAGCGCAAGTGCATTGCTAGTGTACTCCTTAACGACGCCAACTCTTGCCCCAACGTCAACGGCCACACTCCCCTTCGCCCCCGCTCCCGTAGCCTCCTTCAGTCCGTCCGTGCACGTCTCCTCGTTCGTCAGCGCTGCGCTCATCCACGTCTGCACATTAAACAGGCACCATCTCGACTCTGTCACGTTGCTCTTTTTGTTCAGCTTCTTCAGCTCGGCCATCGAGTCCTTGGCTCGGTCAGCTGCACCGCCCAGCACTTGCATGCAGTCCCTGAGCGCTTTTGCGATTGTGACTCTTGGATGGGCTGTGTCCGTTGTGGACGAGGAGGAGAGGGAGAGAGAGGAGATGCGGGTGGAGACAGATTGGATGCGGGAGTGGGCGAGGAGGGTGGCGAGTTGGGAGAGCTTGAGGGGATCTTGGTTGATGGTGGAGGCATAGGGGGAGAGGGAGGAGAAGCAGAGGACGGGGTAGAGGGTGGAGGAGCAACTCGATCGGACGAATTCGATCGGGTTTGAGGTTGATTGCGATGGTTCTGCTAGGGTTGAGATGGCGAGGATGAGCAAGAGAGTTACTAGCTTCGCCATATCGTTGGATGCTTCGATGTGTAGTAGAGATTGAGAAGAGCCAGTGAATTGAATTTATGGAGGGAGATTTGGTTGGGGTTTATTTACGAGACTGCCACCGTGAGTCGCGGCGGGGGTGGAGATTGATCGTTAGGGTGGGAAATGGAATGGACCCGAGTGGGGTTTGCGGCTGATCATTATGACAAAAATTGATATGTCAAAACAGAAACAGGAGCAAATATGAAACTAAGGGAAGGCTAGTGTCTAGATTTTTTTTGGACAAAGTCGGCTTCCCTGTTTCCAGAAAAAGGAGCAATAATAGGGCGATATAATGGGGCTACGGGTGGGAGCTAGGGCCTTCTGTCCTGTTACTGGATCATCCGGGTACTGATCCAGAACCTGATCCTATCAACGTGCAACAATATTGTAGCGCCTATGCTATAATATATAAATTATATCCTTAAATTTAATTATTATTATTATTATTATTATTATTATTATTATTATTATTATTATTATTTGCTTCGATTAGAATTAGACTAACGAATAGCCTATCGATTTTTGTTAATGTGATATTTAAACTCTTTCTTTTTGGACTTTTATTTCATTCACGGCAAAATTTTTGATGAAACCTTTTAATTAATTTCTCAAAATTCAAGCTTTTCATTTTTAAAGTGAGACTTTTCTCTTTTTCTCTAATTTTAAGACGGTAACCCCCATCTAAAAGGTCTCTTATAGTGACAAATCAGCCCCACACACACACACACACACACACATATATATATATATGAGGAAACGGGAAATACACCGGCGGTGAAGGGAGTTCTTTCACCGCCACTTAGGTGGCTCAATAAAATTATTATACGTGACGCCATTCAAAATAACAAATAAATGAATTTTCTTAATCGCCTTTTGAGTGGTGCCACATGTAATAATTTTATTGGGCCACCTAAGCGGCGATGAAGGAACTTCCATCACCGCCGGTGTATTTCCCGTTTACTCTCTCTCTCTCTCTATATATATATATATAAAGAGAACGGGAAATTAACTGATGGTGAAGGGTCCCTTCACCAGCGTTTAGATGGTCCAATAAAATAGTTACAATTGGCGCCACTCAAGATAACAAATAAAAGAACTCTCTTAACCGTTTTTTGAGTTGCGCCATATGTAATTGTTTTATTAGGCCATCTAAGTGCGAGTGAAGTAAATCTCTTCACCGCCAGTGAATTTTCCATTTACTTATATATATATATATATATATATATATATATATATATATATATATATATATATGACAAAAAACGAAAAATTCACCGACATTGGTAACAAGTAAAAGAATTCCTTTAATTGCTCTTTGAGTAGTGCCACGTGTAATAATTTTATTGAGCCACCTAAGTGGCGGTAAAGGAACTCCCTTCCCCGGTGAATTTCTTGTTTTATCTCTCTCTCTCTCTCTCTCTCTATATATATATATATATATATATATATATATATATATATGAGGAAACGGGAAATTCACCGGCGGTGAAAGGAGTTCCTTCACCGCCGCTTAGATGGCCCAATAAAATTATTACACATGGCATCACTCAAAAGGTGATTAAGAGTGTTTTTCTATTTGTTAATTTAAATGACGCCATGTATAATAATTTTATTAGCAGCGGTGAAGGAATTCCCTTCACCGCCGGTGAATTTCCCGTTTACTCTATCTATATATATATATATTGTAGAAAATCTCCTTACAAAAATCACCACTCTCCATCCATAAATAATGAGTTACTTAGTGTAAAATAATCTTAATGAAAATTTAGGGCCGATCTGAAAGCCCAAGAATCGATTTAGGGCAGCTAGATCAAATCTGTAGGGGTCAGAGCTTAGTCATGAAGCTAGGGCTAGATTGGAGCCTTAAAGATATCGATCCCTGCCAATCGCCATGTCTGTATATAGTTGATCCGCTGGCCAAATTTAGGGGAAATTCTAAATGAGCACACAATTTGACTTAGTGAGCACCACTTTCCCCTGTGGTGCTCACCAGTTGACCTTAGGGTATGCTGCTTTTAGGTCCGATCCTATTTCTTAAAGTTTTCGGCACGCCTACATCCACTAACCATTACCATGGGAAACTCCAGGCATCATGATAATCAGTTTGGTCATTTTAATATTGGAGCCTATGTTGATAATAATGGGGTGAAGGTTTGTGTCGGCAAGGCTCTCGAGTCTATACTGATAATAATCGGGTGAAGGGTTATAAATTACTAGTGTTTGACCCGTGGCATGCACGTACAAATACTATGCTAAATTCATTTTTGGCAAAAGGTTAAAAAACCATATACAAATCTGCCTTAGCAGAAAAGGAGTTAAGGATATAATCCAATTAAATTACGTCTGTATTTTAAAGTGTTTGGATAATATTTTATTAAATAACAGACGATGTATAATTTAAGATGGGGTGGGGTAGATATGCCTAGGTTAAGTACGATTATAACATATGTAACATATATATGTACATAATACTAAGAAATTCATAAAATTTTAAAAAATTCAAAAAATTTCTTTTCTTCATATAACAAGTCAGATTAAAGCATTTACATTAGATATTTATAAGTCGATACCTTAAGTTGATACTCATTCGATAGTATTTCTTAGTTATTTTTTATGGAAAGTTTAAATCCAATAATAAGATATGCTCACACTTAAGATTTGAAATGAATATGCCATTTAACCACTTACACGATGAGTCATAAAAAGTTGAAAACAAAATGAGAACTCAAAGAAAAGCCTATCATCTTAAAAAATATATACATAGAAATGAGCCTATTGATTCTAATCGAGGTAGTGTATGGGATGCATCTAAATCCGCGTATGGAACCACAATCTCTGCTTCCCGCTTTGCACTCGAAGGATCTGAAAATGGCTCTTGGTGGAACCAAGCGAAGTGCGGGAGACCGAGCTAGACGTTACATCCCGCAAGCTTTGGTAGTACTCGACTGAAAGGAAAAGGCTTTTTTTTTGCCGACGTTGAAGAGGGACGGACAACGCTGGCTGCCCAGTCCGCATTAACATAACACACCAAATTAGGAGATGAGTAAGATAGAAAATGAACACCATAACCAATAGTCCTCGTCGAAATCTTGTAAAAAAAAGAAATAAATAAATAAAAGTAAGTATTAAGTAGTTGGGCTCGTACACCTCGTAAAACGGGCATATCCACACGATTAATACTTAATGACTTTTATCACAAATAAGAGTTAAGTAATTGGATATTTGTGCCTCATGAAGCATAAGTGTTCACATAAATGGTGAGTGTTTGTTAGTAGAAAAAGAAAATAAAAGATGAAAAGGCTTCCTATGAGTTTGATTGGAGTTCGAAGTTTGATTTGTTCATTTACATGATCACGAGAGTAGATAATCGAGAGTTAGATATATCTACGATATGATTTAAATAATCATGATAGGATGGTAAGATTACTAAATTAACAGTAAGACATTAAAATTGAAAACTTCTTAAATATCCATGTGCATGCCATAATTGAGCCTGATACAGAAAGAAAAAGAAGTAAAAAAGATTTTTCTTATTTCTTTTAAATTTCTTTATATTACGTTATCCCTATTTTTTATTTTATTTATTTCCTTAAACCACTATTTCTTGATGTTTGTGGGTAACACCACTAGGGTCCCTCACAAGACAACATTAGGATAATCTATGAGTTTAAAATCTTATTACACGTGTTAAGTATAATTGTGATTCTTACGAAAGTGAGTTATGATTTTTTTAATTCTTTTTAGTAGGATATTTTATTTTCTTAATTTGATAATTTTGCTTAGGATTATCAAAACTTAAGTTGGGGTTGTGATTACGAGTGAAAAGTGTTAAATTTTGTACTACATGCACTCATAATCTAATTTTAATGATTTATATGAAAATTTAATGATTTATTTCAAAATTTAGTCTAGCCCTCCACTTTGATGTTTTTCTAGTGTTGTATAATCTTTTTGCATGGTTTTTGATGAAAGAAAATCGAACGAGAAGTATATACATGCACAAATGGGGGTTCAAGAATAATACTAGCAGAACTGTCAAGAGCTCCTGGCAGGGCTATCGATAACCCATCAAAATTTAACACTGTAATCTCTACCTGAGAAGGGCTTTCGAAAGTCTTGAATCCACCTATGGCCCAGCATAGGTTGATGCCACCCATGGCTACTACTAAAAAACAATTCAGCTCTCTTGAAAATCTTGAATCCACTAGTGTCACCACCGATGGCTTCAGCTAACACAGCTAATGCCTGAGACCGTTGGTGCCCTTCAGCTTGTAGTTTTTATTATACTAGATCTCATACTGGAATCCAACACTAAGAATGATCAGAATCACAACGCAGATATGATTTCACCATCACCAACCACAATCCACCAAAATTAAAAGATACATTTCAGATACCAAGTACCATTCTCAAAGTCTAACCCAAAAAAAAAAAAAAAAAAAAAAAAAAGAAATAACACTTGATGCTACCAAGTACCTGCCATCGGAAGGTACCTGAACCCGAAATATTTGAACTGCATATAGGGATGATAATGAATTCGTCCGAGGGCCAATATACCATCCCTAACTAATGTGTCGACTAGCGCTCAATATATGAGCAGGAAACCCAAATTAAATAAACCCCCCAGCAATCAAGAGGATAAAATTTCCATATCTATGTCGCATAAGGTCATAATATTTGAAGGAATTTGAACTGCATATAGGGATGGTAAGGAATTCGTCCACGGACCAAATATTGGCCCTCTATCTGCAAAATTTTGAATTAGAAAAATAAAATTTTTATTTTTAATTCAAAATTTTATATATAACGGACAAAAAATTGACTTATAGATACGTCCATTATCATTCCTAACTAATGTGCTGACTAGCGCAACATATGAGCAGGAAACCCAAATTAAATAAACCCCCCAGCAATCAAGAGGATAAAATATCCATATCTATGTCGCATAAGGTCATAATATTTGAAGGAATATTGGCCAAACCAGTTAGTTTCGGATACAAGTACAAGCATCAGAGCAAACAGATGCAAAGGGCCGTAGCTTGGGATAACAATCGGCAGGATACAGACTCCACAATAATCCATTCGATAATAGGTTCAGCATGTGTTTGGTATTACAGAAAACCACCAGCACTGTTGTTTTACAAAAACAAAATAGGTTCATGTCTTTTAAGGTGAATCATACTTTTTACATGAACTGCCTTCACATATTTTAATGACCTGATAATTTTCATGCACGACTATATTCACTTACAACACTTCAAGTTTGACGTACAGATCTATGTTTATCAATGACCTAAGGGTTCCACCGCCGTCCGAAATAGGAGAATGTAAACCTTGTCTATGGAGAAGTACAAGAAGCCTCCCAAGGAATGTGTCACATACGAACCAAAGCTCTTACCCACAATGCAATGCCATGCTGGGCCAAATGATGAATCAAATTCCTGTAACCAGAAAAGAACTAACATTTAGTTTCCATCTAGGATAAAGAAAACAGAAGGTCAAAAGAGCGTCATCACGCAGAAGACAAAAATGCTTTTCCAAATCATATTAAAATAACAAATACGTGCACATGCACGTGCTCACACTGGAGGCAAAACCACAGGCTACAAGTTTTATGGACTACATAACGAGATTTGGTCATGACACTGGAATACATGATAACAATTCTGATCATGTTATGGCTCCATCCCAACGATTTATTAGTACTTTTGGACAAATCCAATTATCAAATAAAGAATTAAATTCAAATGCATAGGGCTACTGACAACAACTGACCTATTTAATCTTGGTACAAGTCTTCGATGACTCCCAGGTACCTAATATGCTATTCAAGTACATTGGGTAAGTGACCACTCCCCATACAATTAACTCCACCTGTCACTTAAATTTCAGAATCATTGGTTGAGCATCTATTTTTTGACATACTTCATTATTTAAAGTTCAGGATTCAGGAATTTTCCTGCGTAAGTATCTTGGATGCTAGTTATCAATTCAGGCCTGTTGGGCACTGTTACACGAGTCTACTTTTGCACTATAAAAGGGGCAGCACAGTATTACAGACCATATATAAAAGAATTACCAAATATACTTATAAAAACATAAATTATAATAACTTTTACACTACATTATCATAGTAAAGCAGAAATAGTATCATTCTATGTTAATAATAGCTAAAGTTACAACCTACAATCATGTGAATTCTCAAGACATTGATACCGGCCAAGGTATATTTGTTTCTAGTAAGAGTTGTACCCGCTTCTTCTACACCGGAGGAGGGCAGGAAGGAGGGCATTAGGGAAAGCCCCTGCCGGTCTCCTACCCGAAGAGAGGAGGGAGAGTGGGATAAAAGAAAACGAGCAAACCAACACACAAACACACATAAATTAAGAAAACCAAAAACAAAAAAAAAAAAAAAAACAAAAAACAAAAAAACAAAAACAAAATGCAAAAGAAGAGAGTACAAACAGATAAAGGGTTTTTTTCCTGGCTGATCTACTGGTGGCAAATTGTAGGTGCAAAGTCCCATTTGCAGATACTCCTAAACCCGAGAAACCAGATCAGAATATTTGATATGCCTTAACCACACATTCTGGTCTCACATGCATTCTTTGTAGCCCCCAACCACAGGCCGCATTTGGATATACAAGTGACTGAAGACTTTTTATGGCCTTTCCATGCACTCCATTTATGTCAACAGCCAAACACAAGATTTTCAGGAGATCCCGCCTTTGCGAATGCAAAATATCTAAATCCAGCCAACAATGCCATGTTATCAAGGGGGAAATTCTAGCAAAATTGGACATGGCCCTCATGACGAAATTCCAGCTCACAAATATCCTCCTCAACTTCTAATAAAGCCATTAACAGAGTTTAGAGGCCTTTAGTTTAATTTTTAGTTCGGATGTGAAGATAAATTATCCTCTAACCAAAGTCCATAGAATCCATACCATCTTCTGAATCGTTCCTCCAGAAGTCAGCATGTGCATGATTCACCATACACCACTTACTTACCACTCATCTTTATCTTTTCTTTCACCCTATGGCCTACTAAAACAGAGTCAGGAGAATAATTTTAGCTTATTTCATGAAATATGCTTTTGGAAACGAAGATTAAGCTACATTTGTAATGTTGTCTAGATCCTCAAAGAGGCAATCGTTGCCTTCTCCTTCACATCAAGGAATAGTAACCTTCTCCTTCACATCGAGGAATAGTAAGAAGATAAAACTATATCTGGATAGACAATAATACTTGTAGTAAGACTGATGGGTAGTACACGGGCCCCTTTAGGAAGTCATATGAGCCTTAAACACAAGGCTAAGAATTAATTCAATCCAAAACTTAAATAGTTAAATATTGGTCCCAACTTTCTATTTAAACTAATCGCTCTTTCTTGTTATCTGTGGTATACGGGTAGAGATAGAAATTATAATGGGCTAGGTGTAATCATAAATAAATTACTTGGAGATGTAGTGAAGGTTAGGAGGAAGGGTGATAGAACTTTATTAGTTAAATTTATTTTAGATAGAGAGATTCTTAATATTATTAGTGTTTATGCACCACAAGTAGGACTTGATGAATCTAGTAAATATCAATTTTGAGATGATCTAGATGAGATAGTATAAGGAATACCTGATAGAGAAAAACTATTTATTGGTGGTGATCTCAATGGGCATGTAGAAACTAGTCATAATGGGTTTGATAGTGTACATGGAGGATTTGGCTTTGGAGAAAGAAATGAAGCAGATAACTTAACTCTATATTTTGCTTTGTCTTTAGTCAATACTTGGTTTAAAATGAGAGTTTCACACTTGATTATTTTTAAAAGTGGATCGAGTGCAAACCAAATAGATTTATTTTTAACTAGGAAGGTAGATGAGCTAGTTGCATCGATTGTAAAGTAGTGTCAGGTGAGAGTGTAGTTATCTAACATTAACTCTTAGTTTTAGATATTCAGATTAAAAAGAGACTTAGAAAGATTAAATATAATTTAGATCCTAAGATCAAGTGAAGCAATTAGAAGGTAATCAAAAAAAATTTATAGATAGAGTAGTACAAGAAGCAAATTGGAGAGACTATGATGATCTTAATGTAACATGCAACAAAATGGCTAGCTGCATTAAGAGCATAGCTAAAAATATATTTGGTGAGTCAAGGGGCGGTGCTCCACCATGTAACGATACATTATGGTGAAATGCAGAGATAAAAAATGCTATTAAGATCAAGCAGGGCCTTTATAGAGATTTGAAGAAGAATAATAATAATGATAGAACAAACTTTGAGAGGTATAAACTAGTTAAGAAGGAGATTAAGAAAACTTTTCGGGATGCAAAAACTAAATTATATAAACAAGTGTATGAGAAGTTGGATAATAAAGAGACAGAAAAAAATACATATAGAATTGCTGGAATAAAAGAGAGAGTTTAGAGACTTATGTACTGTAAAGTATTAAAAATGAGGATCAGAAAGTTCTAGCTCGAAACGAAGAGATTAAAAAAATATGGAAAGATTATTTTGATAGATTATATAATTATAGTTTTACTCAAGATTTAGGAGATCTTACTATTCAGTGTGAGAATATGAATCGTAGTTTTATGCGTATAATTAAAGAATCTAAAGTAAAAGAGGCTTTGAAAAGGATGAAATCAAGAAAAGTTATTGGTCAAGATGAGATTCCTATAGAGGTATGGAAATACTCAGGAGGGATTGGTATAAGGTGGCTAACAGATCTTTTTAACAAAATTTGGTAAAGTAAGAAAATACCAAATGAATAGAAAAAGAGTACCCTAATATTTCTGTATAAGAACAAGGGTGATATTCAGATTTGTTCTAACTATCGTTGAATAAAACTCATGTGTTACACTCTGAATCTTTGGAAAAGGATAATTGAACATAGAATGAGTCAAACTGTTAAAATATCGGAGAACCAGTTTAGATTTATGCTGAGGCGATCGACGACAGAAGCTATTCATTTGCTTCAACTTATAGAGCAATTCCGAGAGAGATAAAGATTTGCATATGGTATTTATTGACATGGAGAAAACCTAAGATAAGGTACTACAAGAGCGACTTTGGTGGACATTGATAATGAAAAGAATACCCATCAAGTATATTATCATAATTAAATACATGTATAATGGAATAGTGGCCAATGTCAGAACATATGGTGGTCTAACAAGCAATTTTTCTATCACAATTGAATCGCATCAAGGATTTGCATTCAACCCGTTCTTATTTGCTATAGTGATGGATGAACTTACTAGAACTATTCAGAATGAGATACCTTGGTGTATACTATTTGCTGATGATATTGTCTTCGTTGATGAGACAAGAACAGAGGTGAATGTCAAGTTAGAGTTATGGAGGCACACATTAGAATCTAGAGGTTTTAAATTGAGTAAGTCAAAAATAGAGTATATAAAGTATAAATTTAGTAAACGATGGGTCGTAGACTACAATGTTGTAACACTAGACGGGCAAAAGATACAAATGAGTAGTCAGTTTAGATATTTGAATTCTATTATTTAGAATGATGGAGAGATTGATAATGATATTAACCATAGGATATAAACGGGCTGGTTGAAATGGAGGGCAACGTTAGTTTTATGCGACCGTAACATTCCGTTAAGATTAAAGGAAAAATTTTATAGGAATGCTATAAGGCCAATTTTATTATATGGTAAGGAATGTTGGGTTTTAAAGAAACATCATTCACAAAAAATAAGTGTAACAGATATGCGCATGCTCCGCTGGATATGCAGCAATACTATGAGAAATAAAGTGAGAAATGAAAATATTCGTGTTAAATTAGGTGTAGCACTCATCGATGAGAAGATACGAGAAAATCGCTTACTATGGTTTGGTCATATGCAACATAGACCTAAAAATGCAACAGTTCGACGAGAGGAGTTTATCAATGTAAAATAAGTTAAAAAAACAGAGGGAAGACCAAAGAAAACATGCATTGAGGTCATACGAAAAGATTTGGATTCTAGAGGTCTAAATGAAGAGATATTACTTAATAGAAATGAATGGAGAAGAACTATCAACGTGATCGATCCAGCGTGATTCTTTTTTGGTTCATGTAGCCTACCCCAAGTACTTGGGATAAAAGGCTTATTTGTTGTTGTTGTTGCACTTTCTTGTTATCTCTAATGTGGGACTATAATCACACATAAATTTCTCTCTCCCCTTCATTTATGAGTATATGTCAATCATCTATGGAAATCATGAGCCATAAGGTGACATCTAGAGTACCATCTACTATCTGTAGGATATCTCAACTTTGCTCTAACTTAGCAACCATAGGTGGCATCACAGCTACCAACATTCACAAAATTTCTGTTGTTTATGTGATATTTATTCATAGAGCTCCAAGTCCCATGTCCATGGGAAACAAGACATAAAGTAACTCCCGACACCTCCGGCTTCACACTGGACTTCACTTCCTTTTGGACCACAATCTAGGCTTTGATACCACTTATGGGGAGTACACGGGCCCCTTTGGGGAGTAAAATGGGCCTCAAACACAAGGCTAAGAGCCATTTCAATCCAAAAAATTAAGTTGTAGGAACTGACCCAAACTTTCTACTTAAACTCATCATTTTTTTTCTTTTGATTTTTCTGATGTGGGACTACTCGCACGTGAATTTCTAACGATACGGACTATTCTTCTTTTTCTTCTTTATTTTCAAAGTTTGTTTCTTCTTTATTTTCAAAGTTTGTGGACCAAGAAGAACTGAAATAAATTATTACAGGTGTGCTTCTTCACAGTAGTTCCACCCCACCCCCCCCCCCCCCCCCCAACTAAAAAAAAAAAAAAAAAAAAACAAAAACAAAATGTTTTTAAGCATGCAGTACAGAAGCATATTCCACAGAGATCTTCAAATGCTTCTGTAGTCTAAACTTCAGAAATCTAGGTAGATCCAAAACTTTCCTTTTTTAACATATAATTTAATTGCTGTAAAATGAGGTGCTAATCATCTTATAGGACCTCAATACATTCCTGAAGTCAATTGTGATATTCTACTATTATTTTCCTATCCATAACATCTGCTTATGAATGAGATATATATTAATCTAAAAGTTGGGTTCATATGTTTTCCTTGAGATATAGTCCACAACATTCAATCTAGGACTTCATATTCTCTCTTCATCCTTGTAAATTTCATATCTTACGACTTCTCTTGTTCATCAATCTATATGGCTTTCACTATTTTACCTGCTGATTTTAAATTGAACTTACGTCCAATGGGCACATTAGTCAACAACTATTTCATACACACCTTAAACTATTGTCAAATCTATCTCCCTCTTAGAAATAACATGAACTTAGGATATGCGATGCAGAGTCCTCAATCAGTATGATTGCTTTTGAAGATACAAAACGGCTGCTTAGATTAGAGGAGACTAGAAAGAGATACAAGTGACATTTCATATAAATTGCATTATAAGAATAATGACCTATGAAATCTCCATATAGGTCTCAAGAAAGCCACTACATAGAAAATAGCCAAATAGAAAACCGCTATACAAAAAATCTACATGGAAAGTAGTCGTATTGAAAGTTGCTACATGGAAAATAGCCATATGCAAAGCATTAACACTAAACCCATGTATGTCCAGTTATACACACACACACACACACTACCATCCCCCACAAACTCAAGGTGGATCAAGATTCATAAGTCTGAAGAGATGAACACATGGTTGAACATGCTGTAGAACATGCTAGAAGACAAACACATGGTAGAACATGCTGGCAGAAAAACGCGAAGGCAATGTTGCTGGCAGAAGATCTCGAACTTGAGTGGCGTAGTGCACAACCAAGGTTTTGATTGTTTGACACCCAGGAGCAAGATGGCAACTGTAACTCAAGTCAGTGAGAGGAAAGATAGGCAGATCTACGATGAAAGAAAAAGTTGGTTGGAAGAACTCGAGTTGAATTGCTTGGCATGAGGACACTAAAGATTGTGCAAAGGGCACGACTACAAGCAGAAGAGGTTGTTGGTCTGTATAAGCAAATGATTATGTTGGGGTTGCGCTAATAGGAGAGGGCACGAGGTCGCAAGCAGGAAGCTACACGGGATCGCAAGCAGGAGGCTACACGGGGTCACAAGCAAGAGTAGGCAACAGAGGAATTATCAAGGAATTATAGATACTCTGAGAACTAAATGATAGCTTATACCGAGCATGGATGGAGGTAGCCCAGCGCCAGCATAGTGGCTCTGTTGATGAGGCCTATGAAATCAGTAGCTCTGATACCCATATTAAGATTAAAGTAAGAAATATGGATGAAGATCTCATCTATATTGCATTATAAGAATAATAACCAAAATGGTATTATATAGGCCTCCAAAAAGTCACTACATAGAAAACTGCTATATGGAAAGTAGCTGGATGGGCAGCCTCTAAATAGAATATGGAAAGTCGCTACAAATTAGCCACATGGAAAGCTACTAATATTAAACTATTGTATGTGCAGTCATCTAATCATGTAACAGATGTACTTATAGCCACATCCACATGAAAGTCCCAACTAGAACATAAAAGTTCATTTCATACCACATGAAATCCAAAATAAATATAACCTTGAATCCCTATAGCCTATGAAGCATAGACATCATTGGAAACGTGACGGGCACTTGACAAACATGATTCAAGAATGACATGCCCGATACATCAAAAACAGATTTGGCAGTCTTCTACTTGCAGTCAACATGAAATGCCCGTGTTCTACTAACAGTTACTGCAAAACATTCGTGTCTAACTCATGGCCAACAGAAAATGCACGACAGCAAAGTCAATTTACTACCTATTATTCATATTTTATATTATTTCATATGAAAGGTTTTAGATATAATTTCTTCGATTGGCATTTAAATATAGCTAAGCCCTTGTTTTATGATACTTACTTAAGCAAGATAAGTGATCTTGATAATAGATGTAAATGAGCATAAATTATGTTGCTTCCATTTTTTAATCTGATGGTGATTAGATAGTAGTCATTGGTGTAGTCCTAGTGTTCATGTATCACTAAATCATATTGAACCTTCTTATTTGGCAGTGTTCTAAATATCGGATACCGGTCCCATAATGGTCAGCCAAATTACATACCGGTTATCGGATACCGGGCGGGATATCGCGATATTACCCTAAATACCGGAGTGTCATATCGGTGTCATACCAGTTAAAAAATAATTATATAATTGGTTATATAGAACATAATAAAACACATAAAATAAGTTTATAGTACTTACATTGGCTTATTTACATTCAACTTACGAATTTGCAGATATCATTTAGAACGTTCGCATATGCACAGAGCGACATATAATTATAAAATTAAGAAAAATAAGTTTTAAAAGTGTTTCTACAATACATAAGTGATATAATTTATAAAATTACAATATTGTCCTTTAAATGAGTTTATTTGAAACATATTAGAAACTTTAAATATCAGTCTTTACAACATATTTTCTAGCTAGATTCAGAGTCGACTGGTTCAGTCACTTATTCACATTGTTCAGTTACTGATTCACATTGAATCAGTGATTTGATTCACTGATTCAGTGTGAATCAGTGAATCGAATCACTGATTCAGTGTGAATTAGTGATTCGAATTCACTGTAGTCTACAGTGAATTGACTCACTGCCACTGCCACTAGCCGAAATACTCAAATCCAAAATTCCAAACTGAAAAATGAAAATTCCATTAACACTTGAATTATTCATGAAACAGAAATACTCTGAAGACTACAACTTAAATATTCGCCCCAAATTGCACCCAAAAAAAAATTCTAACATAAATCGCAATCAATTAAACTAAATAGCACAATTATAAAAGTAATTGAAGAAATTTGTAACTCTAAAT
This sequence comes from Dracaena cambodiana, assembly GCA_036321105.1. Classification (NCBI taxonomy): domain Eukaryota; kingdom Viridiplantae; phylum Streptophyta; class Magnoliopsida; order Asparagales; family Asparagaceae; genus Dracaena; species Dracaena cambodiana. The sequence goes on from JAYEPQ010000016.1 coordinate 30,341,067, forward strand.
GTTAATTAACATGAAAAAATCAAACTTGACTTACCTAGCCGGCGGCGACTGCCCCACTGAATGGCGAGCGTCGGCAGATAACGGCGAGCACCCTTCGAAGACTCCCAGACTGGGAGAAGAGCAATCGGAGAGCGGAGAAAAAAGAGAGAAAACGAGAGAGATTTAGGGCTCGATTGGGAATTTAGGGTTAAGGCTCGACTCGATCGGCCGACGATCGCGGGGAGAGAACGAGAGAGAGAGCCAGAGAGTGGGAGAAGAAAAATCGGAGAGAGATTTAGGACTGGATCATCAGATTAGGGTTAGGATTTGGTCGCGGGGAGGGATCGATTGCTCGAATCGCCGGGAGAGACGGAGCGAGAAAACGAAGAAATCTACCCTTTCTCTCCCCTCCCGACCCGTTTTATTTCTTAACGGGTCAGATTTTAACGGGTTAATGGATTTAACCCGTAACCAAAATCCAAAACCCATTAACCGATATTACTTAATACCGGCCGGTATTTTTCATCTCGATACCGGCCGATATATCGCCACGTGGCCGATATATCGGCCCATACCGGTCCAAAACGATAAACGGTAAAAAAAACTCCATATCGTCTCGTTTTTTCAATTTTAACGATATATCGGCCGATATACCGGTATATCAGCCGGTATTTAAAACACTGTTGTTTGGTTATAGAAAAGCACAAAAGAAACTTTCAGACTAACTAAACAATCTTTATTGTCTGAATTAGGAAAAGCTACTTTTTGAAATGTTCTTGGTTTGCTACTTGATTAAGCAACCTGATAATACAACTGAGTTATTAAACATGCTTGCATTTATTATAAATAAATATCTTAAGATAATAGTTTTAGTTGATATTCTATATTTTATTTCTAAATTTGTTCTATATAATAAAAAAATTATTTTTTGTGTCCACATATCCTATGTTATAGGATTGTCATGTCAACCATGTCCGTGTTCGTGTCGTATCGTAGCCTACGTGCCTTCCTTATCTCCAATATTTTATAATGATTCCATGCCCTTTTCTCACACAAGACACCGAATGGGATAATGGAACAAGGTTACCAACACTTGTCAAAGATACTGGAATAAGAACGTGAAATCCCAATTCATATAGAAAGTCTTCCACTTTGCTAAAAGAACCAACATATCTGTAATGCAAATGTGATAATGTCATGCTCTTTATAACAGGTTAAATGGAACAAAAACTGAACGCCAAACAAGCCTAACTCTTGGTTACAAATATAAGTGATAAAAGCCATATATCATGGAAAAAATTAAACTAGTCCTTAATGACTAAGCTTTAGAGTGTATAGGACATTCATAATAAGATAGGTAGATGATGCAGTTCAAACTAATTAAAAGAAGAGAAAGAAATAAGTTCACAACCGAGGAGTTGACTTCCAAACAAAGTAGAAAAAAATACTATCCTATGGTGGGTTGCTTAATCAATCCTTCACAAAGTGCACTGACATGTTGCTTCTACATTATCCCACATGCGTCTAATTGAGCAATTTCAGGTTGCTGGAAAGCTATCTCAACACAGAAACAAAAACAAAACAAAGAAAGGTCTCATCTTCAGATCAAAGAGTTATTCATTGATTCAGATCTCAGAAGAGAACTATGATGAATAGACCAAAAATTTGCATGCATCACGACGTGCCTGCGCATGCCTGCAAATTTGCCTTGGGAATATTCCTCCAAGTAAGACTCTAAGTTAAATTGTTATTCTGCATCTACCAACTATCATGTTTTCTCACAAACAGTCTTTACATATGTGAATATTTTCAAGGAAGAATGTCAGTCAAATATGTTACACTTCACATTTTTATTATATGGTCCAAATCTAGGGCTTGTTTGGATGAGGTAATCCTAAGGGCTTTTTCATTCCTAGATTTCTTTTTCCCAAAGATTAGGCTAATCCTTGGGTTTGCTTGTTTGGATGTCATTTCTTGTCCAAAATCCTAAGGATTATAATCCAAAAGTACCCTAGTTCTTTGGATTAAAAAAGGGAGTTTGCTGCCTCTTTTATTAATTCGAAGGATTTACTTTGCAACATAAGACTTTTAGCAAGCAAGAAATGAAATGTGGTGTAAGGTCCAAACAAGCCACTTAGATTGTAATCCTAAGATTCCAAAAAATTATCGTTAAATCCAAAGAACTATTGATTGGGATCCCATAGGAACTTGGAAGACCTATTTTCATAGTATAAGCAGACATTTAGTCAGTGTATGGCCTTTAAATTAACTGCTCTAGAAGGGGCTTTGTTGAGTTGAGCTTTTATTTTTTTAGTTGCATGTGTTATGCAAGTGAGTTATTCCTATATGTATGACTTGTGGGCTTGTTTGATAGAAGTTAATGAGATACTAAACTCTGAAAATCTCTGTTTTGGCATTATGTTTAGACTCTTTAGATCTCTGTGATTGATTTGCAAAGTAGGCAAGAGATTCACAGGGATAAGCCCGAATTTCCATTGCTCTTTCCTAAATTTTCCCTACATTTCAATTTGTGTTGTGTCAATTTTGGTATCAAACCACCCCCTCCAAACCCTAACCTAGATCCAACCATTCCCTTTTTTCTTCACCTTCCCAAAATATGAGTATTTTTCCAATTTCCCTCCCCATTCTCATCATCTATTTTGTTTTGAGTTTTAGGTTTCAAAAAATATATACATATATATTCCAAAAAAAGAAAGGAAAGGAAACAAAAAATGAAAAAAATTAATAATGATAAGAAAAGAAAAGAAAATTAAAATCAGATCCCCAACCATAGTCTACGACCATCATTGACACCCGCCCACAATAGCAACGGCAGTCGTCGCCACCATCAGAGCCTTCATGCCCACGATCATCAACTTCCATCATCCCCCGAGCTTGCCGTCTTCCCCATTCGTCACTGCTTCGTCTTCGTTCCAATTGCTTCACAACCATCTCCTTGTCCCCCCAACCCGATCGGAGTCTACAACTTGGAACATGACGCACTGAGGTCCTTTCGTACCCGAGACCATTTGGATCCAAACTCAATCGAGTCCCCTCAAATCCAACTCCAGCTTTCACATCCAAACTCACACCAGTTCAAGTACGAACTGATTCAACCCAATTCAGTTTTATAAGGACTCCAACTGGATTTAGAACTAGACTAAAACCAACCCCAACTTGAACTGACCCGACATAATTACAATAACAAATCCCTCAAGTGTACAAGAACAGTTTCAGACCGATGCCCAATTCGAGCCTATTTCGAGATGTTGCACTTCTTGGATAGTTCATGGGCTTTTGAGGCTAAATTTTTAGATCCAAGGCAGAAAAGTCTTCCTTTTATAAGCTCTGAAGGATTCACTACTAGTCAATTTGCTTCTTGCTTTAGGGTAGTCTCTAAACTAATCCGTCCACTATGAAACTTTTAGAAGTTTCTTGTGAAGTTTGTGTGTTTTAGTAGTTAGCATAGTTATTGTCATTAGCTGAAATAATTGATTGTTTGCATATTCATTTTTTATAATGCATTTCCTAGCATTTTAGAAATTTAATTTGTTCATAAAGTTGCATGCATATAGTGTTTGGAGTCTAGAATTTGCATTACATCCGTCGATTTGATTGATTGCACTTATATCTTAGATTAGTGCATACTCGTTCATAACAGTGACTGGTATAATCATAGTCAAACTAATATGGACGAGAACATTGTTTTTTTGCTTCAAGAGGTTTAGGAAATCAAACTCCATTAAATAAGATTAAAAAAAAAAACTCAACAAAGATGATGCAGATGACCTGAGGTATCGCAGGAACAATCACAGTGAGAGGAAAGTAAGTAACCACAGAAATAGGGATAAGATGATGACATCAACACGTAAGTTTAAGATAGAAGCTCCCACATTTAATTGCGTCCATGACCCTCAGGTTTTTAGCGACTGGCTAGTTAATATGGATCACTATTTTGACTAGTATAGAATATCTATAAGCATAAAATCTGACTTGTCGGGATCAGATTAGTAAGATCAATCAGGATCTACTTGGCTTTGGTAAAGAGATCACGATAGGTACAGGAATCCAATAGTCATAAGAAGAGATGAAAGAGAACCTTAAAGAGAAGTACCTTCTCAATTCTTAAAGAACCATCTCTTGGATAAGTTGCACAAGCTTCGTCAAGATAGCATGTCGATTCAAGACTAGATTACTAGATTTGATAACTTAGTCCTTCGATGTGAGGTACAAGAGGACTATTACCTGGTCATGTCAAGATTTTGTTCAGGAATGAGATCTGATATACAGCACACAATGTATAATCACTTGCAATAAAAGTTCACATTTGCGTAAGCTTGTTAGTTAGCACACAACATAGAAAGCTCCTTTAAGTTTTCTTCAAAGCATAAGTTCACTCCTAAAACCAGGAAATAGTCTATACGTCAACCCAAGGATAACATCAAATCTAATATTAATACCGAATCCCATGGGCAAACTATGATAGGTGAACCATCTAAGCAAGGTTCCAAGAGTACGCTTTGTTCTAGGTGCATCATCATTATGATCACTTTGTTGCATAATGCCGACTAGAAACCTTCTGGCTAAGGAAGTTAATTTGGATGATGATGAGTTTGAGAAGACCTACGAACAATAGGGAATGCTAGTGATACTTATGATGATAGGGCTTTGAGCATCCAGTTGAGAGTCGTTAGATGTTTCCATGCTGCAACTAGGAGTGAAAAATAGCATAGGTTTTAAGTGTTTCACACATATGTCGCACACGAGGGTAAGAATTGCAAGATGATGTTTGATGGAAATAGTTGTGTCAACATTATCCCTAAGAAAGATGCTGAGAAGATGGGTCTCAAAAGCTTAACAACATAACCATAAGTTACTTGGGCGACAAAATTGCACAATCTGTTATCTAATATTGTGTAATGCCTATCCAAACGTTTAGTTATCAAAACCGAATTTGGTGTGACGTGGTCATGGGCGTCACACATGTTCAAATGGTTGGTCTTATTTGTATGATTTAAATGCGACCAATTTCGGTAGGTCAAACACAAATAGTGTTGAAACCTACTAAACCTAAATATAGTATGTATAGTATGGGGAGTTCAAGGACTGCAATGATCACCAATAAGAGTAAACCTACTTCACCTAGTGAACAGAGCCCATTTACTCAAGTAAAGAGGAAGGGCTAACGTATGCGATAGTATCCTTAGTGAATCTCCTAGTGCATATGTAGAGTTTCTTCTATGTTCATTAGATTCCCACAGCTTTTAGTTTCCTCATGCCCACTGAGGTATATGATAAGCTTCCATCCCTTGAAGAGATCCAGCATACTATAGATTTCAAGCTAGGGTCTAATTTGCCTAATTTACTTCACTATAGGACAAACCCTAAGCATGTTGAGTTAAAAGGACAAGTACATGAGTCGCTGTGATTAAAGAGTCCTCGTATTGTTAGAACCTTACTTGCACCTACGGATGGATGTTGGAGGATAGGTGTTGAAAGTTGTGCCATTAAAATGATTTCTATTATGTTTATATTTTCATTCCCAAACTTGACAATTTATTAAACATAATGGTCAGATCTTATATCTTCTAGAAAATTGATCTTTGTAGTGTGTATCTTCATATTCATATTCGTGAGGGTGATGAGTGAAAAATATTGCCTTTAAGGACAGATTGTATGAATAACTAGTCATGCCTTTTGGTTTTGCTAATACACTTAAATGTTTAGGAGTCAACCCAGATTTTTTGTCCCTATTTAGGCAAGTTTGTTGTCTACTTTAACAATATTATCAAACCCAGGAAGAGTATTTTTCTCATTTGACCCAAATTTTAAAGATTCCACAAGAAGAAGTTTGTCAATTTGAAGAAGTGTGCGCTCGTCTCATATGTCCACTTCTAAGTTTAGCATGTCCAGAGATAGAGGGCCGGCTAATCCTAATAAGGTTAAGAGCATTAGAGAGTGGCCCAATCCTAGCAAAATCCATGAGACTTAAGGCCTTCTGTGGCCCAGTCATTTTTTCCAGAAGGTCTATTAGAAAATTTATTACCATTATAGCTCTTTTTACTAATTATCACAAGGAGAGTTCAAATTGACCAAATATGCTACTAAAGCTTTTAAGGAAATAAAGGAAAATTTAACCAGTTGTCAAATCTCGGGTAATGCCTAGACATCTAACCTAGAATCCACATAACCATTTCAAGGGTTTCTTCATTATTGATGGCTTGTTCAAGGGCACACGTATACACATTCCCAATACTTTAGCGCAATTATTTGATCGGGGAAATGTGAGGGGTTATTGGATAGTTTGGCTACAATAAGACCATGATTTTAGTGGAGGATAGGTTTTATCGACCAAATGTCAAACACAATATTTCTAGGGATGTTTTGCATTCTCAAGTTTATCAAATTGCTAAAAGTAGGAATCAGAATAGTAGACTTTCCACACTTTTACCTATACTCTTAGAACCTTAGGCACATCTCAATTTAGACTAATTATGTGGTTTCTATTGCACATTTAAGCACAATTTAATCTTAATTGTAATGAATAAACTTGCTAAGAAATATTTCATTCTCAATAATGAAACTGAGGACGTCTCACATATTACATACTAATTTTATACAAAGATAGTTTGGTTGCATCATCTTCCTAAGTCAATTGTCTCCATAGAGAAATTCGATTCAAAGTTATTTTTAACAAATTCTCGGAAGGAAATGGATACTATAGCGCGATGACCTTAACATTTTATCCCTGTATCGATCTACTCTGTAAGTCTATAGCATTTAGCCACGAAGTCTAAATACCGCTTTCAGCTCGATATAGTTCATAGACCCCACTAGTTTGAGAGAACACAAGTATGTATTCCCAATACTTTTTGGCACGGCCATTTGATTTGGGAGATGCGAAAGGGGTTACTAGACAGTTTGGTCGCGACAAGACCACAATCCTAGTGGATAGGTTTTATCAACCAAGTATCAAGCATTAGGATTGCATTTCATTATCGAGTTTGTCAGGTTGCTAAGCGTAGGAAGTAAAATATTAGACTGTACACACCATTACCTACACTCTTTTGCATCTAGGGAGCATTTCAGTTTGTACTTCATTTTAGGTTTCTCTTGCACATTTAAGCACAATGTAATCTTAATTGTAGTGGATAGATTTTCTAACATGGTCATTCATGATAGCAAAACTGCGGATGTATCAGACACTGTACACTAATTTTATTGAGATAGTCCAGCTGCATTATCTTCCAAGTTAATTGGCTCTAATTAGAGATGTTCGAACCACGAGTCATTTTTATAGAATTCTAAGAAGACAATCGATACTACACTGCAACGACCCTAACCATCTTATCCCTGTATAGGTTTACATTGTAAGTCTAAATCATTCAGCACGAGAGCCTGGATTCCGATATCGGCTCTTGATATAGTATAAATTTATCTCATTATTTATTTCAAACCTAAACATAGAATAACCGAGTGAAAGGCGCCACTTGCCACATTTTTCTAGATTTTTATTGATATTTCAAAAAATTTCTAGAACACTCAAAAAATCAACCTATTAAAATAATATTATATTGTCCATAGACCCCACACCTAAAATATTTGAACCCACGCCTCTTTGGGCTAACCTCCCATTCTCATTTTGACACTTTGACCTTATTTTGACTTGTCCTTCGAATTTTTGATTTACATCAAAATAACTCTCTTATCTCCTTGAGGCTTTACCTCCAACCATGCTCCCTCTCTCTCTCTCCCCTTATTCCCTGCTTAACCAAACTAACTCTCAACCCCCTCACTCTCATTATCATTGTCTCACTCCCTCTCTATTTTCTCTTCTTTTTTTTATTTTCTTTGTTCCTTGTCGAAGAGAATTAAGCTTTCAAGCTTCAAGCTGACAAGATTAACTCCATAGCTACCACCACCTTCTCTTCTCCCAGAATCTAAGGCAAGTAATCTTACACCTAATTTAGAGTAAATGAATCATAATTAATGTGAAGGAGTAAGATTTAAACTCCATGTGTGGTATTTGTTGGTTTAGAAATTAGTTTATCCCCTTAAATGAGTTAAATTGTTTATTGAACAATTCTAATTGATAAATTAGTAAGATGATAGGGTTAATGATGATAGATAAGTGTATTAAACCTGATTTGATTATGCTGATTTCACTTAATGTACAATGAACCATGCTTATGTATGCTTAACAATCCCACTAGGAAACAAAATTCATGAATAGATACTAAATAATGCACCTTAAAGTATTTGTGGTATTCCTTTGGGATGTGCATGCAAGATATCCTAATTCCATGTGTTCAATTGCATTAGAATGGGTGTTAGAATCACAAACGCATGTATCACACAAATGCACCGTATCAAGGAATCAGTCCCGTAAGCAGCACCTCATTAAAACATGTATATATTTTCCGTACGAACTCGGATTGAGGTAATTCTTGATCCTATGGAAAGAAAATTGGGCCCTGCAACTTTCCTTTTGATGATGTTCTCTGAATCTAACATTATCCAGGTCAAACAAGTTTTATAGTTGTTGTTCCTTCACCTTATTCTGTGAACTGTTATACATTTTTCATTTGTCCAATTCGCCACACCTATGAAAAATGTCATATCTTTTGCATCCGAGATCAGATCAAGACAGTTCTTGATTCAGATTGAAGCTGGCTCCAGCCTTACAACTTTCCCTAGGTGAAACTTTTTTATTCTAGCTTTTATCCATATCAATTCTGGTCTTGGATTTGATATTCCTGCATTCCGTCCACATCTTTGGTCGCTTTGCGTGTTTTATGCATGGATTTGTCTTATAATCAATCAACAAGAGATGTATTAATGATGAATATGCATAATTGCATGCTTACAGCACTTGTTCATTCCTGGTATCTTGTGTACACGCAATATATTCTAATATATCTCCATTCATGCATATACCATGTTTAATGGAATCGTGTATAGCTGTATTTAGAATAACTTATCTGTTACTTGACCTTGCTTAAATAAATAAGTAAAACACTTTCGAGGTACATGGGAACCGAAATGTGGACTAGCACGAATATTGTGAGTCTAAGGAATTTAGGTTGCGCAATCGATGCAAGTTGGCAGTGCTCAGGCACTTTCCATATCCTGTTCCTGATTCCTGTTATTCCGGCTCAAGTCAAAAGCCATGACATGCTATTCTGGCTTATATTGTGACCAGCCTGTAATACTTAGTGGTACATATGGCTCAGTGTCGAGACCTGAGGCCTGTAATTGTGAGTATGCATAAATACTCCTAGAATAAGTGAACACTTTGCATATAATACTCCTAGAATAAGTGAACACTTCCACTATTTAGTTACAAATCTAATCGAATAATTTACATTTCTGCTACTTGCAAGAATGTCATCTATGCCATAAACACAAAGCTTAGTAACTCTTTGTTTACATAGTTACATCCCTCATTCATCTTATCATGATCATGTAGCATATCCACACATTTGGGCATGAGTATGTGCTCATAATATTTGCTTGTCGGTTTTGAGTTAACCCCACACACTCAGATTCAGAAGATCTATAGGAGTTGCCACCCACCGATCCCCACTTTCAGGAGCTGTCAATCTTCAGTAGTAGTGTAGGGCTCCTTTTTGTTGTATATTCATTTTAACTTGTATTATTGTATAATTAGTCTTACATCCAAACTTGGCCTGTGCATCTCTTGACTAGTGTGTTGCTCTAGTTGGTGTAATATTCATTATGTATCTTAAACTCTTTCAAGCAACTTACTCTTGTATGAATATGTGCTTTCATTATCTTTTGTTGATTACTATTAACTACTATGAGATAATAATACTTATTTGTTTGTTAAGAGTAGCATGTCAAAATATATACCTACCTGTGGATCTAGAGTCTTTTTAGCTTTCCATATATAACATATAATTGTATACCGAGTGCGTGGTTATTGTTCTAAAAGGCCTCGTGTCTCTGAAATTGGATACCCACCGATAGCACATTTCATATATGTATCCCACTATGGAGCAGCACGCACCCAAGTTTTCTATGACATTATCCACAGACTGACAATCAGACTGAAGTGGTAACTACATCTTAGGGATATGCTTGGATGTCTTTAGGATTTTCTATATCATCTAGAGACTGACTATCAGACTGAAGCGGTAAATTGGTATTGAGGATTTGCTTCGATAACAAGTGGATGAGCATTTGACTGTGAAATGTGATCTTAACAGGGGCAAAATTTGCATATAACAGTTCCACAATGGTCTATTAGTTTGAATAATTCGAAACAATTATTGGTTACAAACTTAGGAAATCCATAGACCTTTCCCTTATAATAGTTGACAAGCCTAGTGCCTCAACTAAGTCATTTGCACATCATTAATATAATTTACATGACCACATTCTCCAACAAATATTAGTTAACAATAATTTCTATAAATTTGTAACAGATTCGTGGATTACAGAACTATTGGAGACGACAAGAACTTTGACAAAGGTTCATTCTTAACCTATGGATCATACAGATTCTTTTGAAGGTTTGGTTCCAATTCTTATCGAGTTGAGAAGGTTTGGTTTAAATTCTTATGGGTTTGAGATTCCCCGCAAAGTTGCAATCAACCTGTTTTTCAACAACAAGGTTCTGAGTCCTTACCACACTCTAGTTGACTACCTGTTATTCCATATCAACTTTCTCGACTTCTGCAAGTATGCAACCTTTCTCAATTCATCCACCACCACCACCATAGCAAGGACATAACGTTGAGGAAATTGAGGATATTTTGGAGGATGAGATCATATCTATTGTCGATAGAGATATCTAGTTCACATCGATAGTTCGAGTCAAATTGCACTTAGTTATGGATCATGGAGATGAGATCACGCAGCTTAACCAGATTTGCTCGACGATTATCACTTTTGCCATTCACTAGAGACACACTTCGAAGTTGGGAAGAGTTGATTGGGATACTAGAGGAACTTGGAAGACCTATATTTGAATAAGACACAAAGCTTGAGTCCTAGTCCATGGACCTTTTTATTTGCTTTAGGCAAAGTTTTGTTAAGATAGTTTTTACTTCTAGTTGCAATGTGCACGAGTTATTCCTACATACACACACACACACATACAAATATCAATGTTGAACATAACACGTTGCGAAACTCGTTTTACTGCACGATGATACCTAACGCAATCGCAACGTTATTTAACAGTAGAAAATAACTCATTGCACCATAATGCTACGTTTTTTACGTTATTTTATGCTATTTTACGTTATGTCACGTTATATTATATTATGTTACGTTATTTACGGTTATATTTTTGAGTAATTTTCATATTGCTGCAGATTATTTTTTATTGATTGTCAGCTGATTGTTGCAATTTTTACTTCATTACTTGTTTGTTTGTTTGATTACTTGTAGAATTGATAGTTTATTAATTTGTTATTGCTTGCTATAATTACTCTCCGATTGTTGAATTTTGTAAATTATTCTTAATTTTATAAAGTTCTCAGTTGAACTCAAATGAGTATTGGAAAATATGAATTGAGCATTATAAAATATAAATTACAGCATTAGTGATGAACAAAACTAAAATAAATAAATTTTTAAAAAAATGGGTAATGACTGAAATTACAGTTGCAAACTTAATATTATTTATAAAGGTATAAAATTATTATGAAACTTGCTAGGAATTTAGAATAGTTTTTAATTATTATATTATGATTTTACATTTTTTTTTTTGTTGAATGTTTAAATTTATTTTTAAATTTATGAAAATTTTTAAATATAGTTTTTTATTTATATGTATTAAACAAATTGGAAATTGCATAGCCTACATTATGTATTACGCTATATGTGATGTAACCTAATGGAGGCAAAAAGTTACGTTACTATTATCGCTATTTTAAACATTAATATATAATATATTATATATATGACTTGTGAATTTGCTTGTTGGAAGTTAATGAGACATTAAACTCTGAAAATCTTCATTGTAACATAATGTTTTGCGACTTTTCAAATCTTTGTGGGTGATTTATAAAGTAGGCTTAATATTCACTTGGGTGAGAGATTCACCTGGATGAGAGGCCGGATCAGCTTTGTTCTTCCCCAAAAATCATTTCTCCTAATATTCTAGTTGTGTTGCATCAAATCCCATCCAAGATGAAATCCTTGGTATTTTCATCCTATTATCAAAACAAGCCCCGAAGGAGTTTCGCAATATAGAATTTCTCAAACTATTGTTTGGGATCTCATCATCAGTGGTAGTCTACTTAAAGGTTGTGCAAATAGAATGTTTAGAAAGAAAAGTGCATCGAGGGTGTAGATTGTAATTTAAGAATATAGCCTAAAAATTTTAGGACATCAAAATAGACAATCCAAAGTTCCAAACCATTCATTATGACATTCATGTCCTAAAATATGGTATATAAAATACAATCAGACCTCTTCCACAACAATGTAGTAGTGCTGCAAAATGAATGGTTTTCAACAATAGAACAAGTAGAACCTCTGATCAATGAAGTGGAAGTGTCTTCAGAGCATAATATTTTATACACCACCAATTTCAACGTTCAAAATATCAGCTATAGCGGATATATCGATTTAGAAAATTTTATAGTAGTTATCGTTATTGGGAAATAGCGGGAATATTTTTTTTAATATCTGATATCAATATTGGAATGTAAATATACATATATTTATCATAAAAAATAAAATTAATAAGGTAATTCATGTATACATCATAAAAAGCTGCATAAAGCATCATATATATATATATATATATATATATAAGTTTAGGATATAATTGGCATCATAATTTTGGTATTGCATCGAAAGAAAAAGCAATTTATCAACAAAGTTATAACCATGATTTCAAATTGACAAAAAAAACATCACATTTTTATACATAACAACAAAAACCAAGCAAAAATTAAAGCCAAGAAAAATGATATAATGACCGCTATTTTGGATCTAATTTAGCAACCGCAGTATCGAGTCCAAGCCGATATTGCACCACTATTTTTCTAAAGATGCTAAACGCTTTGAAACTACTTATATCATTACGATTTGTATTCCAAATAGTATTTTAAATACCAGTCGGTATTACCAGTACACCGTTTGGTATATCGGTTATTCCAAAGAAACGAGACGGAAAAGTTAATTTTTTTCACAGCTCTCGTTTTCGATCATTATGGGTCAATATATCAACCATTGACGATATATAGCCCAATATCAGGTAAGAATTTACAGCCCAGTATTTTAACTTTATCGTTTATTGGGTTTTTGGTTGCGGGTAAAATCTGTTGACCCAATAGACCCAACACGACTTATATACCCCGCTCTAACCCTAAAAACCATAATCTCTTCCCTCTCCCTAGTTCACCCGATCGCTCACCCTCAGCCTCCGATCCCCGCACCTGGTCGATCTCCTCTCGCTCACTGAACCCCTCAATCGACAATCTTGACCCTCCTCTTCCGCCTCTCAGCACCCTTCACACCCTCTGGCCACCCCCGAATCCCCCTCTCCTCTTATCGAATCTGAGCATCTAAAATACCCCAACCACCCCACCCTCTCTCCTCTTAGCACAGTAACAATTTTCCAAGTATCCTCCACGCTCTCCTCTTGTAGAAACCCCACTCTTTTCAACACCCTATGACCACCCCTCTCACCGAACTCGAGTATCGAAGAGACCCGACCACCCCCACCCTCTCTCCTCTCAGCAGAGCGACCACCCTCCGGCCGTCTTCCCTCTCCTCTCGTGGAAACCTCACTCTCTTCAACACCCTCAGGCCATCCCCAACCTCCCTCTGGCTACTCTTGAAGACCAATTCCGGCCATCCCCGAAACTCCAACCTCTTTCAGCACTTAGCAGCTACAAATCCACCACCTTCCGGCCACCCCACCCTCCCTCTCCTCTTAGCGGAGCCAGAGCCGCCACCAATTCTGATCAACCACCCGAAATCCAAATTGTAAGTCAATCTCCTCTCTCTCTTACTATCTTGCAATTTCAAGTGTGAAGAAAAATTTATTAACTTATATTTTGTATAATTTTCTTCAAATTTGTATATTTGTGAATTTTGTATGTGTTGCAATTCACTGAATAATGTGATTGTGAATTGTGAAACAGTGAATTCACTGAATCAGTGAATTGAACAAATCAGTAAATCACTGAACAATGATAACTCTCTCAATAATTAGAGTGTGTGGGAAATGAGAATTGAATAGTGAATCGTGGCTATAACTGTGTGTGTGGGGCTATAATTGTGAATGGATGGTGAGGTCTTCTCGAGGGAGCAATTAACTTTTAGGTAGGTTTTAATTGCTATGTCTTTATCCGAAGAAAAGAGAGTGAAAATGAAGCCATCCAAGTCCAAGAACATTAAAACTTCTAAGAGATCATTTATCCGAAGAAGAGAGAGTGAAAATGAAGCCATCCAAGTCCAAGAACATTAAAACTTCTAAGAGGTCATCTTCATCATCTAAATCAAAGAGGCCCACATTTGATGAGGAAGAAGAATTTGGGTCATCATTGAATTCGTCATCAGATGATGAGGCGCAAAGCATTCATTTGAATAAATCCAATGTGTGTCCGAATCTAGCTAGAAGATGAACGAGGGAGATTGTTTAAAGTTTGTAATCATGTTTTATGTACATTCATTTCAAGGACATTCATTTCAAGGACAGTATTGTATATTTTTTTAACTCTTATGGGTTTAAGTTTTATTTTGCTTAAAAACCTTAAAAACAAGTATTAGCTAATTGTAACTTTTAAACTTATGTTGCTTGTTTACTTATTAAGACTCTTGCCTACTTCTTTTGACAGTCACTCTTCATTTTGCTCGATAACTTGTTTTTTTCTTTTTTGGTTATATGTTTTTTGTGTTATTTAAATAATGTTTTTTATATGATGTTTTTACATGCTTTGATTTTTTTTTTCTTTTTGTGTTTTGAAAGTGTCATCAAGAGCATTGGTTGGCTTATGATTATGTCTCTTTACGCGTTTGACGATGCTCCAAAACGGTTGGTTTTTCGTAAATACAATGCAAATTGGCCAAGATAAGTACCCTAAAGTTGTTTTTAAATATTTTAGTATATTTTATATATGCAATGATATGTTTCTTTTTTAACCAGTATGACACCAATATGACACTCCGATATTTAGTGTCATACTACGATATACCATCCAGTATCCGGTATGTAATTTTGTTGACTGATATATCGCCGATATCTGATATTTTAAGCATTGGTTCCAAAACGCAATATCTGCTACAATATCGATATTGTAGCCGATATTTAAAACGCTGTCGGTTTTTGATATTAAGATCACATTGGATGGTTTGGATCGTCCATTATGATGTCCTATGATTTTTGGTTGCCTCCTCGTACTGTAATTTAAGAAGGAACATGCCCACTATTTCCATCTTATAAAAAAGAGTAAGAACACATAACATGAGCACCAAGTTTAGTAAGGAAAAGGATATTTAAGGTCCATCGGAAAATTTGTATAGAATTCTTAAATAAGGAAAAGTTCATGTCAGAAGCACCTAGAGGTGCTCAATCACTTAAGAGGGAAGCACGAAGCTAAATTCCAAGATCAAAATTATAATTGTCACTAAAATAAATCTAGCTAGATTCCACTTGATAAATCCCCACAAGAAGATATGACGCACAGGTCTATGCCACAATTCCTCATCAACAATGTCAATGCCACTATATTATGACAAAAACCAGAACAAAATGCTATTAAACATAGCTAAATATATCCTTGAATAACCAGGATAAAAAGACAAAGTAATTCTTTGGCACGAAGTAGTGTTCGGCTGATATTGCTATCATTACCATTCTCATTCATCGATTTAATATATCCCTAATAAAACCAAAATAGATGTCATTTTGCTGAAGTTGTGGAAAGTTATTTTGTTGATTAACTTATTTAAAATTTGATGGAAAATCTCACACATAAATTACAAAAGTCAAAAGATAATGTAGCAAGCTCACAAAAAGATAATTTTGAGCACAATACTGGACAAATTATCCTTGGCACAACATTCTTTCCTAGGCAGGAGAGTCGTGCAAACACTTGTTTATTACAAGTCAGTTTACATATCCCACATATTGACTAGCAAAGAGCTAAATGGGAGAATTACATTTATAAACATCAAATCGGTTCAAAAGGAGAACTTCACCCATCCATTTTTATTATACTTAATTCATCTATTCACTGTTCAGAGAAGGATAAGTAGCAGAATAAGTGTAATAAACTACACTTGGGCATCATTTGGCAAAAGAATAATTAACTGAATTAGTGTACTATTATGCCCTATCAGCCCAATGAAGAAGGGGTAAAAATGAAAAGAAAAGGGGGCTGATGCCAAAGAATAACTTCGCCAATTTATCCCAGTTAAACTTGCCTCTAGAACATTAATTGAATGTTTCTCTTCTGCAAGTTTATGGACGAACCTATTCTCCAAAATGATGGAATAAATTCATTCAAATAACAATAGTTTACAAATTAAAGAGCAGAGTTATATGTGGATAACTTTATGACATTACCACATGGGACATCAAATATACCAAATTTTTACCAAACAACAACAACAACTAGGCCTTTTATCCCAAGTATTTAGGGTAGGCTACAGAACCAAAAAGAGAATCAAGCCGGATCGATCACTTTGATAGTCCTTCTCCATTCATTTCTATCAAGTAATATCTCCTCATTTAAACATCTAGAATCCATATCTTTTCGTATCACCTCTATCCATATTTTCTTCGATCTTCTTTTCGTTCTTTTTAACTTGTCCTGTATTGATAAACTCCCCTCATCGAACTGGTGCATTTGCAGGTCTATGTTGCACATAACCAAACCATCATAAGCAATTCTCTCGCATCTTCTCATCGATAGGAGCTACACCTATTTTAGCACGAATATCTTTATTTCTCACTTTATCTCTCCTACTATTGTCGCATATCCAACGAAGCATGCACATCTCCTTATTTATTTATCCAGATCAACCTTGCAATTTAATAAAATAGTTAAACTTACTCCGTCTTTTGTGAGTCATGTGCATAAACTTAGGCTAGACTACTTATGCCCACATTTAACTTTTACCTTAATCATATCCCTCCAAATTCCATGCCAATCATAATCCACGACCTCCCAAAAGACTCCCCACCAAGGGAAGATGAAAAAAAATAATAATAGATTCATACTAATCCATTTTTTTTTCTATATCAAAATGTTCAGATCATCTGTCTCCAAAATCCCCAAAACTTGAACTCAAAAATATAAAACTTAAAATTTAAGAAAGTATAATATTCAAATAGAGATCAGCAAGTCTAAATCCAAAAACAACCCCTTGTTCCTTTTTATTCCTACTCAAACCCTGTAGTAACCCACAATTCCTACCTCCATCCTACAATATCGTCATCAATGTTTAAAATAACGATAATGGTAATGTAACGTTTTGTCTCTATTAGGTTATATAGTATATAGCGTAATGCATAACGTAGGTTACGCGATTGTCTATTTATTTAATTAAAAATAAATATAAAACTATATAAAATAAATTTTATAAATTGAGAATTGAATTAAAAATTCTAAAAGAAAATATAAAAAAAATTATATTCCAGTATTAATTCTAAATTTCTAACAAGTTTTACAGTAATTCTCATATTTATCTATATAAATAAAATTACATTCACACCTATAATTCCAGTCATCATCTAAATAAGAAAATAAGATTTCAAATTTATTTTCAATTATTATGAATATTGTAATTTATATTTTGTAATGCTCAATTTATATTATTTTTAATTATTTATTTTAGATTAGCTGAGAATTCAATTTAATCAGCAAGTAAGAAATTTCAGTAATTGGAAAGAAATTATAAATGAAAACCAATAATTGAAAAGAAATTATAAGTAAATAAGGATGTATAATCTAACAATACCACAAGCAATCAAATAAGCAAATAGTAAGCCGTCAAGTGAAAAAACTATAGCAATTGTCGCTAACAATCAAAATGAATAATCAAAATCAATATAAAAATTATTTAAAAATTATTGTAAATAACGTAACATAACGTAATTTAATGTAACATAACGTAAAATAACGTAAAATAACTGTTAGGTTTCATAACACAACATAACGAGTTTCATAACGCGTTATTTTCAACATTAATCGTCATTTTCAAATCATGGATATATATAATACACATTCAACAACTAATAATCTGGGGTCTAATTTTATATTTAAATGGTTGTGTTTCCTTTTCTAGTTTAATTCAACTATTAGTATGCATGAGAGGTAGAAGATGGTGGCATTTTGTTCTTCCTTTGGGGAAAAAAGATGTGGGCAATGTTTTTCTTTCTTTTTTGAATCGGAGGGAGTGAATGGCTTGTGAAAGTTGGCTTGATGTTAGGCACTTGGACAAGAAGTTATTTCAGCATAAACTTATTCCTTAGAAAATGTTGAAACATTACTTCATCCAACAAACATCTTTCTGCAACTCCAAGGAATAAAGTTAACCTTGATAGCTTTACAAATTCCAATATTACCAAACAAATTCTACTTATCCATTTTGAAAATGCTACGAGTGCCTCCTTTGGGTATTCACTTGAGTCCTTTCTATGTTCCCATGTCACAAGAGAAGATGCAAAGAACATGCAAAATGACATCACTCGTTTTCACTTTTATCTTGCCTTCTTTATTCTACGTCGGGAAGATAGAAAAGCTCAAATAAGTAGCCAAATGAGTCCCCATAGATATCCTTTGTCCCATTATTCAAATTTACCTCCCTATTTTCGATCCCTTCATCCCTTTATTAAAGAGCACAGTAAAATCAAACATCGGTAAGATAGAAAAGCTCAAATAAGTACCCAAATGAGTCCTCGTAGCCATCCTTTGTCCCATTATTCAAATTTACCTCCCTATTTTCGGTCCCTTCATCTCTTCTTTAAAGAGCACAGTAAAATCAAAGAGGGGAGCAACATTCTAAATGCAATGCAATAGCTCCCCCCACACTAAGTTCCAAAAAGATTAAAATCATGTCAAAAGATTTTCAGCTTGATTTTTATTGTAGTCATCCACAACAATTAAAGATTCAAGCAAGACAAGTGGACTCACCTAAATTAGAATACGAATCCCAACTAGAGCTAAACACCAAAGCAAAACCGTAAATTGTTTAAAGCAAATTACAGACAAAATGGAAAATGCCTACAACAAAAATAATCTAACATTAGATGATGGATAATGAATCATGAACCCCAAAATATGACTATTTCTGCCAAAAGATTTCAACTTCACCTTAATCCCAATTAGTCCGAGAGTATGAATGAAGGGGAAAAAAAAAATCCACATAAATGCGGGAAAATGGTAAAAAAAGGGAAAAAAAAATTTCACCTTTTTGAGAGCAAGAGCAATCCTCTTGCTGTCGAGCTTGTTCATCTCCTTCATCACCTCCCGAGCGCACCGGAACGCCTTACGCTGCATCGCCTGCGACATGTCCGCCGCCCTCACCTTCACGTTTTGCTGCTCGTGCGGATCCCCCTCCTCCTTAATCTCCTCCACTTTCTCTTTCTCCTTCTCCTTTTCCTCCTCCTCTTTCTTCTCTCTCTCCTCCGCCTCTGTCCTGAACTTCGTCCTCTCGATCAGAGAGCTGAGGTACCTGCTCCGCCGCTCGAGCTCCTCTGACGCCTGGTCCATGCCCGACGTCCTCTCTCTCATATCCTCCTCTGCCGGCGTTGCTGGCTTAGCATCGGCCGGAGAGGGAGGCTAGGGTTTCTAGGGTTTGCAGTTTGAAAAGCAGTTTGATTTTGTTTTGGCTTGGTGGCGGTGAGGTTTTGTGGGAATTTCCAAGGAGCACACCATTTTTCCGAATGAGCCCACTTAATAACGGAAATCCCGGCTGAAACTACGCTACATATGGGCTAACTAGGATAATTGGTGTGCTCATCTAGAAACTCCCGGTTTTGTGCGTACTGGACTTCGTGAGGGGAGGCTGGGAGGAGGGAGACAGTGGGAAGATTCCGAAGGAGCACACCATTTTTCGTAGCGAGCCCACTTCTCAGCTTTCTGCCCAACGAAAATTTCTCTCTAGAAAAATTGGTGTGCTCCTTTGGAAACTCCCGAGACAGTGGACCGGCAGTTTTTGCAGAAAAGGACGGGTTCTTCTTATTATTTTATTGTGAGGAGATGGTGCTTTCTAGGAGGGGATCCTAGGACTACGGATTCGGTTCACCGCACCCCAGTAAATTATGGAGCATTGGAAACGAAAACGATTAAGCAGGAATTTTTACCGTTTGGAATTGGCTTATTGTAAAATTTTGTTATAGTTGTTACCTCTTTCGCTGTTAAGGATTGTTGGGCAAAGGTTGCAAGTTTATAAAGGGGGTGATTTGTAATTATATTTATATGCAAGTGATTTGTAATTATATTTATATTGTAATTATAATTATATTTATATGCAAGTGAATTTTTCTACTGTCCGTCTGTAATTATGTTTCAAAGTTTCATATTTATAATTACAACCATACACATACTTGCAGTAATTATTGTTGCGAAAAAATTGTATATGATGACTTACAACACTTATTTGCAAACAATAATTAATTTCAAGAGAATGAAAAAATAAAATGTGAAAATTTTTGCAACTCTAATTATCATTTGTAACTTCCAATCCAAACATAGTAATACAAGCTGTAACAACTTATATTGTTGCAGTTTCATGTACAATAATATATATTTTAACTTGTAGTTAAATTTTCAAACAACCCCTTATAGTAAGTTGAGTTTAAAAAAAAAAAATATATGGCACTTTTCCTCTTCTCTTATAAACAGCAATTTTATTATTATTAAATGAAATAGATTCCGTAAATCATAATTCTTTGATAGATTATACTTCATTAATATTTTGATAATCTATGCTTAGATGAGATTTGGAATTCATATTCTTTGTTTATTTCTAGAATTATTAACGAGATTTTTTTATAAATAAATTAAATTGAACAAACTTGTAAATCTGATTTCTTTGATAGGTTATACTTAAGTTCGGTCTTTTGATAACATATACTTAGATTAGGATTTGAAGTTTATTTCTTTACTTTTGTTTATAAGATTTTCTACTTGATATAATTTGTTTTTAAGAAAGGTGTTATTTTTAATAATCTATACTTGCACATCACTTGATAGGTCATACTTATGGGCATTTAATTAAAATCAAATTAAAAAGATCACCTTTTTAATATGTTACTTAATCGTGCATAGTTAAAAAGTTAGGAAGAATGAAATAATTTATTGATATGCTGTTATTCTAATGGATTCGAAATTTTAGACTAATCTTTAGAACTTAAAACTCATCCTTTCAATCTAGAAACTTGTAGTTAATCTAATAGAACTGAAGAATAAGTAAGAATTGCAAAAACACCTGAGATCTATGTGGGACGACATGCATAGCGCTACAACCGACATTGTACGCTTGCAGTAAATATCACATCACTTGCCCTCATGGAATCTCTGATCTTAAGGGTGATTATCAGATTCCTATAGTCTGATATACTTATCGAATTTCTAGAGGAGCTTGGGCAATAATGTTTGCTTGTGCTTTCCGAGGGAATTTTGGAGCGCAATGAGTCTCACCTGCTGATTAGGATGATGAGGACTGTGTTGGAGAACCACTCCTCATTCTAGAGGTTTTGCTCTTTGAAACATTTCAAAAAGTCACAGAGAGACTCACCGAGGAGCTTGCTCTACTCTAAAGAGGTAACACCCCATTTTATAATGTTGCTCGCGGCAAATTGTTGGATAAACTTGCGATGCAGCTGGTGAAAAGAGAAGATGGACCCAGAAGAGAGCATGTTATACCAAATCCTTGATTCCTTCTTCAAAGCCATGGAGAAGGCTCATACGAAAATATCGTTTGCGACACCTTGGAGCCCATTGAGATATAATAACTGGTGATGTGGTTGGATGGACAAGACATGCCATTGTACTTCTGAACCAGGTTCAAGAGTTTGAACTTGAACGCCCTCTCAAATATGGCTTGAACAAGGGGGTCATGGTTTTCGAACTCGGATTCTGAATCTTAGCAAACTTTCTTGTCGAAGGCTGAGGCCAACTCCTCTTCTTCATTGTCTCAGGATCACTTAACACTTACCATGTAGATTGGTCCTTTCTGGTGGCGGTAAATCACCATGGTCGCCTTGGGCCCCGAGAGAATTATTTGGGGCTTCCATGTGCAGGAGAATCAGTACTTCTTCTCCATTAGTTTTAGTAGTCGTCCCCATTAGCTTGAGTAGTCGGGGCGTTCACCAGGATTTGTCTAAGAGCATCGATATCCTAGGTGAGTTCATGGAGTTTGTCATGAGTTAAGGTAGCATTTAGATCCTTAGTTCGCGTAACGGGTTTGTAATTCCCCGCCTTCTCCCCAAGGAGGTCTTGTTGGTTTGAATGGTCCTTGGACTGTATAATCATGGTTTGAATGGTCCTTGGACTGTATAATCAACATGATTGACTGGAAATACTAGATCGTTTCCATAGACGGTGCCAAAAATTTATACTAAAATTCATTCAACTAGATTACCCAAATGAAACTTAACACAAACTTGGTAGTAAAGAAGAAGATAAAATAGAAACAGACAAAAAAAGTACAAAGAAGTAATAAGATTCTGCCAAGAGTAATCTCAACTCTATGTCCTCAGAGGAAATAGCTTTTTGGTGGATACTATATTAATGAGGAAGGGATTACAATCCCTCGAGATAACTCTCCTCCTGTTTATAGTTTTTTGTAAACCCATCCCGTCTAATGGAGATAGGAGGATAGTTATAGGTGAATTTCCTTATAAAAAAGGAGTTATAACAGATCTTGATAGGGAAGATCCCACCAAAGTTACTATAGGAGATTTAGTAAGTATTTGATTCTACGTGAGATTCATTTACTCTCTCGATAGATCTCGAACCATAGACTTTTTATCTATAGGCCTTCCCATGGGTTAAGTCATGTGAATTTATATGTCAACATGATATAAATTGTGTGACCACTATTCAATTGAAAAGGCGAGGCCGTATAAACTATAAGAAGTTAAAATTTGAAATTAAAATAAAAGAGAGAAATTGTACAATGAAAAGATATGGTGTAATTGCTCATTATTCTTGTGCACAATGTTCACTTATTCTTCGTTTCTCCCTATATTTGCTAGGATTGACTATTTTTTCCCTTTTAATAATAACCACAAAAAGGTAAAACTACTATGTCAATTTTCCATTAAATCAAAAACTAAGATTGTGTTTGGTTTGAAAGAAAATGGAAGAAAGAAAAAAATGAAAAATGAAAAATGAAAAGAAAAGAAGATGAAAATTTGTTTTCTTTAGTAAGAAAATATTTTTTTTTCTTTTAAATTTTCTCTCAAACCAAGCAATAGAAAACAATTTCTTCCTTATTTTCTTTTCTTTTTCCTTCGTTTTCCCTCAAACCAAACATGATTAATTTTTTTGTCCTAAGTTCTGTTATGTGACAACTAAATACAACAAAACAAGATTTGGATGTGTTAAAATCATTTGTTTTCATCTAAATATGATGCATCAAGCTAAATTAGTAAGCCAGAATAACAAGAACTAAGAAGATTTTGTATTGCGAGAAAGCTCAAAAATCAAAAAACAGTTATTGCTCTCAGCCTTTCATCATCGTTCGAACCATTATCGAACGATTAGGCAAGAAGAAAATATTTTGTTGTTGTATAGAGATCAAATTTTGGATTGATCTTGTGTGTAAACAAAAAAAAAATCATTTTCTTGAATATTTTTTTGTTAATTGGTACAATCAATGAACTTCTCTAATAAATAAATTATCGTTAAGCGTTAAAGCTTGCCAACGGCAGCAGGATCCTAGTCTAGTGCTTCTTTTGAGCCCCAATACCTGGCATTACGTGGGAATCAAGGGCCCCACACCATTTGGGTCGGCGCCGCACTCGATGTCATAAACCCACAACTCCATGAAATGTTACGCAGGGAGACCCGTTCGATTCACAGGGTCACCTGGGAGTTTCTAAAGGAGCACACCACTTTTCCTAGAAAGACTACTAGATATTGTATTTTTTGTTTGGGCTTTCAGCCCTCACCGCTCTTAGGTGGGCTTACTAGAAAAACTGGTTTGCTCCTTTGGAAACTCCCGGGTCACCTTTATTATTCTAATTTAAGCAGAAAAGTCCTCCGTAAAAGCCCTATTTCTAAGTAAATAGTGGGGGCCCACTAGGGGAGATGGGCCAGACTTCGGAAGTCCTGTCGGGAGTGCAATCCGGCCACTGGCATGTGTTTTACAGCAGTACTGCAGCCTGCAGCTGTCAAGTATGGGCCCCAATTGAGTTACGAGTATTACGTTTGAAGCTACAGTTCACGTGTCGGCCCGTAAAGTGACGGATTCGCTTGGGACTGCTGAGTTCCATGGTTTTAATTCTTGACCACCGACCTAGAGTTGGATTATTTTCTGGATTATCTAGCCATTTAGAATTAATTGCAATAATTATTCCAACACTATTGTAGATATATCACTAATATTCTATTAAGAATTTTTTTTCACGGAGATAGTGCAATGAAAAGTAACAAAATTTATTACAGTTCCCACTTATGACTTATTAAAGATTATTTATAAATTTTTTTATAATGAGGTATTAGTGATACATTCTAATATTCTAGAGACAGTTTATATAATTAACCTTTTCTAAAATGTAACTATACTTGATTAATTATTGGTGATGGATAAATTTTTACAACTTGGACCCACGATAAAACTTCACCAGCATGAGATCTAACCAATAGGCAAATAAAATCTCGAATGAAGTCAAATACTAGTCAAATCTCCCATGATAACTGTGGCGGGATCTTCCTTATCCACGTACATGGAATTAAAGATATTTAAGATCTACCATAACTCTCTTTAATGTTTTTCACCTATAAATATCCTCCTATCTTCATTAAAGGGAAGATTCTATAGCGACAGAAAGAGTAATTTCGAGTGGTTGTAATATACATCAATATAATACTCGCTTAACAGCCATTTCTTCTGAAAATGTCGAGATATTTCTTGACCGAATCTATTATACCTTTATATTTTCTCTATTGATCTCTACTTTTCTTTTATTACTAAGTTTACACTAAGATCCATCTTAGCAATCTAGTTGGACAAATTTCAGCGCAAATATTTTGGCATTATCTATGATAATAGATTGAACATTCCCAATCAACTATACCGAATACACAGTCCAAGAGACAGTTAAGCCAATAGAACCCTCCCTAAGGGGAAGGCACGACGATTACAAAACTATCGCACGAAACGAAGAAATTAAATGACCCTGTCATCCGCGGCGAGTTCTCTAAACTCACCCAGCATATCGATGCTCTCACCCAATTCCTAATAAAATGTAACCCCCCAAACCCTTTATACTTGAACTTAAAAAAAAAAAATATTTTTTATTGAATATATGAGGTCATCTCAATATTGGAGAAAATGATAATCCTTTTGTATATCTTTTAATAATAATTAGATTTGGGTTTTGAATTTTTAATCCTAAAAGCCTCAATATTCTCACCCAACTATATCTTACCTTACTACTCAATAAGCCTATCTTACCCAATAACCTATCCTTCTTCCTTATTTTTATTCACGCTGAAAAAACTTACTCTACCAAAAAATTTTCTCTTTAGAATTTAACTGTGAATTTTTCTATTAGAGAAGAGGACTTCGCCACCTCACTTTTGAAGAGATATATTCGAATCTAGGCAAGTGTATTTCTATCCCCCCTTTATTTTGTCTTATCCACATGAAAATTATGAAACCTAAGTATGATAAATGCAACAAATCTATTTCTTTTTATCTATTTCTTCTATTTTTCTTATTTAAATTTGAGTTCTTCTGCTCTTAGAATATTACAGTACACTCCACTTTTGCAATCTAATTGTTCTTTCTTTGTTGTTTGTATTTTTAATGGCGTATTTCATTGTGGCTTGTTTTGATAATTACTCATCCTCTGTTCGCTAAAGAAATATGTGAAAGGGTAATGTGGTTTCTTTTATTGCATGACCTTAAGGCTGTGTTTGGATTAAGGAAAAATGAAGGAAAAGAAAAGAAAAAGAAAGAGAAACTTGCTTTTCAATGTTTGGTTAGAGGAAAAATTAGACGGAAAATAAAAGGGAAAGAAAGTGAGACAAAATGTATTAAGTTTTTTTTCTTTTTCATTTTCTTCTTCAAATTCAAGAGAAAATGAAACAAAAGGAAAGTTGAGAGAAAAAGGAAAAAGAGAGAAAAATTTTTGCATAAATTTTCTTATAATTTTAGTCCCAAAATATTTTTAATTTTTATAAAGTTTGAACTATTTGATTATTATATGCTTAATCATGTAAAAATTAAAAATTATATCAATAATATGTAAATTAATATTAAAATTCTCTATAGTTTAATTAGAATTATATTTTCCTTTTAATTTTCTATTGAGCAACCAAATATAAGAAACTACTTTTTTCTAAAATTTTCTTGAGGTTTTCTTCTTTATTTTCTTTCTAACCAAACATAAAAAATAAAACCAATTTCCATATCCTTTTCGTTCCTTTTCTCTTTCCCTTTCCTTTTCTTTTCTTTTACTTCATTTTCCCTCAATCCAAACACAGCCTAAAGTAATTGTTTGCGAGTGCAGAATAATGTGCTGTAGAAATAAGACTATTTACTTATTAGTACAGTTATTTATTTATTAATATTATGTAGTTATCTATCATCATTTTTTCTTGTGACGTTCAGAAATTCTTCATATATGTTTATGTTTGTAACTGGATCAATTATTTCATTTATTATGTGCTTTTCTTTCCGAGTTTTTTTTTTCATTTAGTTGATTATTCCATTGATTCTCACTTCATCTTTAGAATCTGACTGAAAAGTTTAGTACTTTTGTTTTATATATAACTTCTCTTATTTTTATTTTTGAATGAACTTTAAATAGTCTATTTTTGGGATTTTTATTTCAGAAAGCAGACTGATGTGCCTCCACTTAATACTATTTTTCTGATTCTTAAACTAGGTTTTGTTACTTGAATAATTTTCTTTCAAATATTTTTTCTCAGGTTTTATTTTGTTCAAAACTTTTTATGTAATTTGTTACTCTTCTATATGATGGTTGAAGCCAATTGAAGTTCGTTCTTTTAGTTATTAAATGTAGTAACAGTTGGTATTTAGCATTCATTTCTTTTAGAAAATCGAATCATTGTCTTCATGACACTTTTGCTCACAATAGTTGAAACTAATACATACATGAGTGTTCATTTTATAATCTTTTACATGCTAACTTGATTCATTTATATACTTGACACCAATAAAATCATAAGGTTAAATGGCAAAACAGAACAAAGAATTTG
>JAYEPQ010000016.1:30373440-30500940 GCA_036321105.1 Dracaena cambodiana
AAATCTTTTTCTAACTCTTGATTCTTCTTTTGCAGTGGGGTATTCGGTGGATGCTTTCCCCCATAGGCATTACTTCAGATTTGCTGGGGTGCGGATTTGATGGCCCAATTCCGTTTCACCACTGTTTTAACTGCATACAAGCCGGGCCTGAGAGAGCAGCGAGAAATTAATCAGGTACCACCCTGCTACTGCACGGGAGATCATCACCGATGTAGCTTTCGAGGCCACCAACCAAGAAGTGTTGGAGAAGCCCGCTTTTCTCTTTGGAGATGCAATGGGGCATTCAGACCAGATCCTCTTTGAAGAGGAGTGCATATGGCTCTACCAGTCTGGCGACCTACTGATATTTCTGCCCAGCATGGAGTGCAGCTATCCTCTAGTCTATCTTCAAAGGCTAGCCATGCACCAATCTTTATCAACAAAAGTAATTTTAAGGAAGACAGAATCATATTTTTTACATCATAGTTGCAAGTTTCAAACTCTGGCTCCAAAAGATAAATTTTTGAAGGAGTTACAAGAATTCTACGACAGCTCATTAAGTTTTCTTGAGGACTATTTCTGTTAGATGACAATCTCTGTCGCTTTCCAAAGCGATAGAAATGATGTATAAGGGCTTGTAGCATGTCGAATTCAACATATGCATCTTCATTAGGATTCTTGTAGCAGTATCTTCAGATGATCCACTAAGAACTTTAAACAGATCATAGTTGACATTTGCAGAGGAGATCTTTTGCATGCGAACTGGAAAATTGAGCTGGAAAAGCACCTCGTATGGCACAGTACAATCAACAAGATAGTTTAAAATAGGAGGGCATAATAAGGAGCCGTGCTTTTGAAGAATATTATTAGCGGTTGACCCAGCAATTCGCATTAAATGACGATGACTTGCGCCGACAAGCTCAACACTCGGTGGAGGAGACTCCTCGTCGATTTATTGATGAGTCGACGAATAAGTTGAAATTTTTGGGAGAGCTATAACTCCTTCTACTTTAGTAACTTTTTACTTTATAATAAAGACAATTCTTTTTCTTTTTATCTGTTGGCTATAAGTTTTTTTTTCTCGCATAACAAATAACTTGTCATGAAATTGTTCATGGTTTTGGTAAAACAATCCAAGGCTCATCTGCGTAACTTAGACTGTTAATACCGACCGGGTTGCAATTATTAACCTCGGTAAAGCCCATTAAATAGAGCTAAATGGTAGTTTGGTGAAAGCGTTTAGCTACTTACACCAGCATGATCGGGTAAAGATCATTAACTTAGACAGAGGCGCTTAATTGCACATGCCTTAGTTTGATGGAGGCAGTTCAAGACTCTTATGCGTAACTTGAACTGCACATGCCAAAATGATCGGGTCATGATCATCAGATTTCAGCAGAGGCGCCTAATTGCACATGCCTAGTCTAAGTGCTCATATGCATAACTTGAACTAGTGGATGGTTATACTTCTAGGGATATGAACCAGATGTGATAGTAAATGATTTTTTTAGGCATAGTTCTTCAAAAATTTGTCATTGATCGGCATCATCATCCTGTCACCATCCTGATTCATTAAGCGATAGGCTCCACTAGAGTATACCGTCTCCACAATGAACGGTCCTTCTCACTTGGGTTCAATTTTACCCTTAGTTTGTGGGTTAGAATCATTGGCCTTTTAATAGCCAGAACCAAGTCTCCTTATTTAAAAGTCCTTGATTTAACGTTCTTATTGAACTCTTGCGAGATTCGGGCTTGATACAACTCAATTTGTTGTTGAGCCCGGAGACGTTTTTCATTCAATACTTCTAGTTCTTGCAATCTTTGTTGATGGCGTTCTTCTGTCGTTATCTTTGTGGCTAGGGCCACTCTTAATGATGGTATCTGGACTTCAAGAGGCAAGACGGCCTCACTTCCATAAACTAAGGAGAATGGGGTAGCTTTTGTTGGGGTGCGGACAGTGGTGCGATAAGCCCACAAACACTCTCCCAGCTTTTCATCCCAGTCTCTTTTGTTGGAGGAGACGAACTTCCGAAGGAGTTTAATAATAGTCTTATTAAAGGCCCCAGCCAATCCATTTGCCGCAGGGTTATATGGCATTGAAGCAACATCTCTGATCCTGAACTTATCACACAATCTTGAGAACCCCTGGCTGATGAACTGCGGTCCATTATCGTGAATGATTCTTCGGGGGATGCCAAAGCAGTAAATGAGATGATGCTTAATGAATTTAATCACATCCGTCATTTTTACCTCTCTCATGGGCACGACTTCGGCCCACCTTGAAAAATAATTAGTTATTGCGAGAATAAACCGATGTCCTCTGGATGACGGGGGAGTTATTGGCCCCATAATCTTCATTCTCCATGCTTCAAATGCTAACTAGCAACGGTATTGTGCAAGTATTCTGGGGGTTGATGAATAAAATTAGCGTGTACTTGACATTCATGGCACCGTTTAGCGTACGTCATTGCCTCTGTAATCATCTTCGGCTAGTAGTATCCTAACCTTCTTATGCGGTCTCCAAGTTTTGGACCGGACTGGTGATCTCCACACACTCCATCATGTGTTTCTCTCAGCACTTTATCTGCTTCTGCTTTTGATATGCAGCGTAGTAGAAGACCATCATTTGACTTTTAGTATAAAGTTTGAAGTGTACGATCATAATAAAATCTTTGAGCCTTCCTCTTTATTGAGGCGGCTTCCTTCAGATCCTCTGCCAACATCCCATATAGGGCATAATCCACAAACGAAAATTGCCAATCACTGGGTTCCAGAGTTAAGCCTGCTTGGTACACCTCCCTGGTTTGGAAAACCGTATCCGGATGGAGAAGTTCTCTGCTACCAATAGTGATATTTTTAGCCGCACCAGGTGGGATTACCAATGTTGCAGCTAGTGCGGCAAGGGCATCCGCATAGACGTTCTTGTTCCGAGATATATGATAGATATAAAACTGTTCAAAATATCCTGCTAGCTCAATGGCTAGCTGATGATAGGGGATGAGGGCTTCATGTCTGACTTCATACTCACCCGTCAGCTGAATGACAATGAGCTTAGAGTCTCCATATGCCTCTAGATGGTTCACCCCCAGTTGCAGAGCTATTTTTAAACCAATAATGAGTGCATTGTATTCCGCCACATTGTTCGTACATGGCTCTGTTAATGAGTAACCGTTAGGCAGTATGTGTTTATATGGGGATATCAGCACAACCCCTACTCCAGCAGTAGATCGTCTGGCAGCACCATCAAAGAACATCTGCCATGGTTGTTCTTTACTAGTTGTGTTAATCTCTGACGTCTGTTTAGAGTTGGACCAAATTGGATGGTCCGCTAGGAAATCGGCGATCGCTTGTCCCTTCATAACTTTTGAGGAACGAAGTGTATATCATATGGCGATAACAATAACGCCCATTTCGCTAATCGACCATTTAAGGACCCCAGTTTTGTCATTAGAATTTTCAAGGGATTAACCTGTGATATGATATGAATTGTTTGCCCTGAAAAATAGTGTCGCATTTTCTGAACAGCGAACACTAGGGCTAAACATTCTTTTCAATGGGGGTATACCGATGCTCGGCCCCGATCATTATCCGGCTTAAGTAATAAATGGCGTGTTCATGGCCGTGCTCATTATACTGAGCAAGTAATGCTCCTAACGCATTATCCATGGCCCTGACATATATAAGGAATGGTTGCCTAGGGACAGGCGCCATAAGGACGGGAGGCTTGGTAAGGTATTCTTTGAGATCGTCAAATGCCTGTTGACATGCCTCATCTCATACGAAGGAAACCCTCTTTTTATGAGTCTGGAAAACGGTTAGCATCGTCCTGATAAATTAGAGATAAAATACCGGATATAGGCCAATTTTCCTTATAACCCCCTTAATTCTTTAAGATTGTGGGGAGGCGACATCTCATTGATCGCTTTTACTTTTCAGGATCAAGGAAAATTCCTTCTGAGATAACTATGAACCCAAGAAATTTCCTGCTGGACACCCCCATGAAAGACTTGGCAGGGTTCATCTTCAAGTGATGTTTTCGCATAAAATCGAAGACTGTTCTTAAATCCTGAAGATGGTTGTCTTTGTTCTTACTTTTGACTGCCAAATCATTCACATAACACTCTACTATTTTGCGCAGATGTTCTTTAAATATAATGCTCATTGCATGTTGCTAAGTGGCACCAGCGTTCTTTAGCCCAAAGCGCATTACTGTATAACAGTACACCCCCAGCGGCGTTGTGAAAGCCGTGTGCTTTTCATCGTCTGGATTCATTTTGATCTGATTGTAGCCTGAGAAGCCATCCATAAAGGACATCCTCTCGTAACCGCTGTTCGTCGCAAAAGTTCCTTCGCTTCCTTCCATTGAATACATCTTAGATTACAATAGAAGTGAACAAGAGATAAAAAAAAAGAGAACAAACGAGAGGATTTTATAGTTCAATCTCTCTCTTTTACAATATTGTGGGATCTGTGGCGATGGGATCTGTCAAGCAGCTCCTTTTGACGATCGGTACGTTGAAATCTTCTCTCTTGAAGATATCGGCCGACTATAGACGATCTTCTCTGGTTTTGATTTGTTCAAGACTCTCTCGCGTAACTCGAACTTCTCAAGAACTTCAGAAAGAAGACGGTGATTTTCTCTGATCTTCACGAACTCAAGGCTCTGTGCGTAATTTGAATTCTCCAAGATTTCAGAAAAATATCTCAATTGCAGAAAAGAAGATCCCTAGGGTTTCACCAGGAAGGTATTTATAGCCCCAGGTTAATGCAAGAGTTTCTATCTAAATAGAACTCGTCATTATCAGGGATTCCAATCAAATATCTTAGTTTTGATGGAATTCTGATTAGACTTGATTTGGGTATTTGGATGAGTCCAGAATCATAATCTCAATCAATTTGAGATTTTGATTATCTGCTTACGCGGAGCTTTAATCGCATCAAAACACGGTGCTAAATAACCAGTGCGCGGAGCTAACGCGGAGCTATTGATCATCTCCTCGTTTTACTCAAACGCGAGGCTAATACAAGCCAGACTGCATAATCAACGCGGAGCTATTAAACATCTCCGCGTTTTATTCAAATGCAGGGTTAATATTACCAAATGCGGGCTACTGAATTGGCTCCGCGTTCTATTGTGGAAAATCCTTTTAACTTAGAAATTTTCACTGCCAACAGAACCCCCTCCAAAGTTTTCAAAATGGCTTAGACTTCAGCAGATTTCGAAATACTTTGGATATCTAAACTGAAACGCGGAGTTAGAATACCAAATCTATCTCGCGTTATGCTCACTTACGCGGAGCTAATCAGCTTCATTTCGTCTTCAGTGAAATGAGTAATTATATCATTAATTACCCTGAATTTCTACGCCGAATACCAAACGACGGAAATTCTGTTTAAATAGAGCTCCCGGCTCATCTTCTTCTTCATCTGGAGATTTTAGAAGAGCTCTCAACTCCTGCAACTGAGTGAGCGATGTCAATGAGCGATCTTCAATTGATCTCCCTTTAACTCTTCATAGATTTTTATCATTAGGATGTCACTTCAGAAGAGTTTTGCTAGATGCACGTTGGCCGGCGTTAATGGCAGCAGCCGTGAAAGTAGATGCAAAGGCGAACCAGTCTATGCAGCGTCTTCCGAAGGTAAAAACCTTAACTCTTGGGCTTCTAAGAACCATCTTGAGATGTTTTGACTTGATTTAATCCAGCCAACTGTTTATTTTACCGGCGAGATCGCCGTTCTCCGCGAAGTTATCGCGTCATCCCCTGTGCTTGAAACGCGGGGCTTATCTGACTAGTGGTCTCGATGAATCTGCGAGGCTATCTTTGATTAGCAGTCGCGATAAATTGCGAGGCTATCTTTGATTAGCAGTCGCGATGAATTGCGAGACTATCTTTAATTAGCAGTCGCGATGAATTGCGAGGCTATCTTTGATTAGCAGTCGCTATGAATTGCGAGGCCATCTTTGATTAGCAGTCGCGATGAATTGCGAGGCTATCTTTGATTAGCAGTCACGATGAATTGCGAGGCTATCTTTGATTAGCAGTCGCGATGAATTTGAAAGAGAAGGAAAGAGCGGAAAGAAATCTTGTCCCCCTTTACGCGAAGTTATCACATCATCCTCTGCGTTTAAAGTGCGAGGCTATTTCTTCAACTGTGCGCGGAGTTAGCTTAGCTCCGCGTTTTCACTCTTGTTCCTTTTGCAGTAAGTCCAATCCTTTCTGAAGAGGAATGTATGCGGATCCATCGATCTTCATCAGCAAAAGTAACTCTAAGGAAGCCAAAAACATATGCTTTACAATATAGTTGTAGGTTTCAAGCTCTGGCTCCGAGAGATAAACTCCTGAAGGAGCTGTAAAATAGGGAGCTGCAGCACTTGCAGTTCAGAATTGTGCTTCAATGCAGCACTTCCCTTTCCTCTCGTGCTTCATTTTGGATGACAGATCCTAGTTGACATTTGCAGAGGAGATCTTTTGCATGTTAACCAAGGAACTGAGCTTCAACACCCCGTAGAGAAATCTGGAGTTCTTTTGCATGTGAACCAGGAAACTGAGCTTCAACACCCCGTAGAGAAATCTTACTGTTAAGTTATTGATGAGTCGATGTATTGATGATCATGTAGAAGCTTTTGGGAGAGCTATAACTCCTTCTTTGTAATCTCTTGCTTCATGAATAAAGGCAAATTATTTTTCTCTCTATCTGTTGGCTTCAATGATTTTGCTTGCACAACAAACAGATGGTCAATAATTTTGGTAAAATAATCTATGGCTCTTTTGCGTAACTTAGATAATCTGTTGGCTTCTCTGACTTTCTTCTTTACGCGAAGTTATCGCGTCATCCTCGCGTTTTGAAGCGCGGAGCTATTTTGAGTAGCAGTCGCGTGGAAACGCGATGCTATTTTAAGTAGCAGTCGCGTGGAAACGCGAGGCTATTTTGAGTAGCAGTCGCGTGGAAACGCGAGGCTATTTTGAGTAGCAGTCGCGTGGAAACGCGAGGCTATTTTGATTTCTGCGCGGTCTAATTTTTAGCTTCGCGCGTCCATACTTAGAGAATTTTTCTATCTTATAGAAACTTCTCTCACTCTGGTACTTCTTTTTGCAGTAGGGTATTCGACGGAAGCTCTTCCTCACAAGAATTACTTTGGCTTTGCTGGGGGTTCTGATCCCTTAGGCCAATTTCGCTTCACCACTATCTTGGCTTTATATAAGCCAGACCTGAAGGAGCGCAAGGAGAAGTTGATCAAGTATCACCCCACTACTGCGCGAGAAATCATAACTGATGCAGCCTTCGAAACTTTGAATAGAAAGGCGATGGAGAAACCCGCCTTCCTCTTTGGAGACCAGATGGATCAATCAGATGAGATCCTTTCTGAAGAGTGCGTTTGGTTATATAACTCAGGCGAAATGCTGATGTTTCTGCCTAGAATGGATCGTAGCTATCCTCTGGTCTATCTTCAGAGGCTGGCAATGCCTCGGGCGATCTTAGTAGAGAGCGAGCTTCAATTAGGGGAAGCCGTTAAGAAGCGGGAAGCGCTGATCCTTCAACGGGAGCAAGTTGATCAAGAGGAGACAATAAGAAGCCGTACTATGGAAGAGTCTCGCCAGCATCTCATCCAGCAAGTTGGAATGAATGATGATGATCTACTCCGGCAGGCTCAACACTCTATAGAGGCAACTCGTCGTCGAGTGGTTGACGAAGCGATGAGTAAGTTAAAGCATCTCGGAGATCCATAGTTTTCTTTTATTCTTCATTCCTTTTCTTGTAATGAGAACTTGTACTAAAAGAAAGAACTTTTTTGGTTCTCAGACTTCTTTTGTAACTCCATTCTTTTTAAATGATGAATAAGGATAACTACTTTTTGATTCTTTTATTAGTTGGCTAGGAAATCTTCTTGCACAACAAATAACTTGCCATCAAGAAGTAGCTTTCTCTGCGAAGTGTTCCAAGTCATAGTGTCAGAGGTAAGAATTTAACATGACAGGTTTTATGGGATTTTTAGCAAATCCCCAGCTATCAACGGGTTTGATTAGCCTTTACCAACTACCGTTTGAGTTGGGCTAGCCATGTTATTCCCCTCAACATGGTGAGTTGTCGAGAAATTAATCTCCTCTCCCCCTTTTGCTTTTAATCAGTATTGGGTAGTTAATCTCATACTCTTACCCCCAGTATGATAGGGTTGGCGAGAAATTTGTTCTCTTCCCATTGCCTAGTCGGCGTTGGGCAATTCATACTTTTACCCCAGTATGATGGGTTGACGAGAAATTTAATCTCTTCCCATTGCCTAGTCGGCGTTAGACAATTCATACTCTTACCCCAGTATGATGGGTTGGCGAGAAATTTAATCTCTTCCCATTGCCTAGTCGGCGTTGGGCAATTCATACTTTTATCCCAGTATGATGGGTTGGCGAGAAATTTAATCTTTTCCCATTGCCTAATCGGCATTGGGCAATTCATACTTTTACCCCAGTATGATGGGTTGGCGAGAAACTGGTCCTCTTCCCATTGCCTAGTCGGCGTTGGACAATTCATACTTTTACCCCAGTATGATGGGTTGGCGAGAAACTGGTTCTCTTCCCATTGCCTAGTCGGCGTTGGGCAATTCATACTTTTACCCTAGTATGATGGGTTGGCGAGAAATTTAATATCTTCCCATTGCCTAGTCGGCGTTGGGTAATTCATACTTTTTAGGTCGGAGGCGCTTAATTATACATGCCTAAAAGAAAGATTGGGGGCTGTTCAAACTTGAGAACTAAGCACACCAGGTTTGGGTCAGAGGCGCCAAACTGCGCTTGCCCAAGAAAAAACTGATGGTGGTTCAAACTTGAGAACCAAACTGGAGGCGGTTCAAGGCTCTCTCGGGTAACTTGAACTGGGCACTCCAAACACACCAGGTTTAGGTCAGAGGCGCTTAATTACACATGCCTAAAAGAAAGATTGGGGGCTGTTCAAACTTGAGAACTGAGCACACCAGGGTTTAGGTCAGAGGCGCCAAATTGCGCATGCCTAAGAAAGACTGATGGTGGTTCAAACTTGAGAACCAAACACATCAGGGTTTAGGTCAGAGGCGCCAAACTGCGCATGCCTAAGAAAAGACTGGAGATGGTTCAAACTTGAGAACCAAACACACCAGGGTTTAGGTCAGAAGCGCCAAACTGTGCATGCCTAAGAAAAGACTGGAGGTAGTTCAAACTTGAGAACCAAACATACCAGGGTTTAGGTCAGAGGCGCCAAACTGCGCATGCCTAAGAAAAGACTGGAGGTGGTTCAAACTTGAGAACCAAACACACCAGGGTTTAGGTCAGAGGCGCCAAACTGCGCATGCCTAAGAAAAAGAAGATGCGTAACTCCAGGGGTACTAAGAATAGTATTTCTTCAGAAATTTGCCATTGATCGGCATCATCATCCTGTCGCCATCTTGATTCATTAAGCGATAGGCTCCACTGGAGTATACTGTCTCCACAATAAACGGTCCTTCCCACTTGGTTTCAAACTTACCCTTAGTCTTGTGGGTTAGCACCATTGGCCTTTTAACAGCCAGAACCAAGCCTCCTTACTTAAAGGTCCTTGGTTTGACGTTCTTATTGAACGCTTG
Organism: Dracaena cambodiana; assembly: GCA_036321105.1. Classification (NCBI taxonomy): domain Eukaryota; kingdom Viridiplantae; phylum Streptophyta; class Magnoliopsida; order Asparagales; family Asparagaceae; genus Dracaena; species Dracaena cambodiana. Next base: position 30,383,009 of record JAYEPQ010000016.1, read on the forward strand.
AGATATTCGGGCTTGATACAACTCAATTTGCTGTTGAGCCCTGAGACGTTTTTCATCTAACGCCTCTAGTTCTTTCAATCTTTGCTGATGGCGCTCTTCTGTCGTCATCCTTGTGGCTAAAGCCACTCTTAATGATGGTATCTGGATTTCAAGAGGCAAAACAGCCTCACTTCCGTAAACCAAAGAGAACGGGGTTGCTTTGGTCGGGGTGCGAACGGTGGTGCGATATGCCCACAAACATTCTCCCAACTTTTCATCCCAATCTCATTTATTGGAAGAGACGAACTTCCGAAGGAGTTTGATGATCGTCTTGTTGAAAGCTTCTGCTAACCCATTAGCCGCAGGGTTATATGGTGTAGAAGCGATATCTTTGATTCTGAACTTGTTGCAGAATCTGGAGAATCCCTGACTAATGAATTGCGGACCATTATCGTGAATGATCCGTCGAAGGACGCTAAATCGGTAAATGACATGATGCTTGATAAACTTGATCACATCTGTCGTTTTCACCTCTTTCATGGGCACGGCTTCGGCCCATTTTGAAAAATAATCGGTTATTGCAAGAATAAACCGATGTTCTCTGGATGACGGGGGAGTTATTGGCCCCACAATGTCCATCCCCCATGCTTCAAATGGCCAACTTGCAATAGTATTGTGCAAGTATTCTTGGGGTTGATGAATAAAATTAGCATGAACTTGGCATGCATGACATCGTTTAGCGTATACCATTGCTTCCGTGATCATGTTTGGCCAGTAGTATCCTAGCCTTCTTATACGGTCTCTAAGTTTAGGACCGGGCTGATGAGCTCCACATACTCCATCGTGTGTTTCTCTCAGCACTTCTTCTGCTTCCGCTTTTGATATGCAGCGTAGTAGCAGACCATCTCTTGACTTTCTATATAAAGTCTGAAGTTTATGGTCATAATAAAATCTTTGGGCCTTCCTCTTTATAGAGGTGGCTTCCTTAGGATCTTCTGGTAATATCCCATGTAAAGCATAATCCACAAACGGAAATCGCCAATCATGGGGTTCCAGAGTTAAGCCTGCTTGACATACTTCTTTATTTTGAAGAAGAGTATCTGGATGAAGGAGCTCTCTGCTTTCAATGGTGATACTTTTAACTTCACCCGGCGGGATTGCCAGTGTTGCGGCTAACGCGGCAAGAGAATCTGCGTAAACGTTCTCATTTCGAGATACGTAATATATGTAGAATTGTTCAAAATAGCCAGCTAGTTCAATGGCTAGCTGATAATAGGGGATGAGGGCTTCATGTCTGACTTCATATTCACCTGTCATCTGATTGACGATGAGCTTAGAGTCTCCATATGCCTCTAGATGGTTCACCCCCAGTTGCAGAGCTATTTTTAAGCCGATAATGAGTGCGTTGTACTTTGCTACATTATTCGTGCACGGTTCCGTCAATGAATAACAGTTTGGAAGTATATGTTTATGTGGGGAGATTAGCACAACCCCCACTCCAGTAGCAGATCGTCTGGCAGCACCATCAAAGAACATTTGCCATGGTTGCTCTTTGCTAACTGTGTTGACCCCTGACATCTGTTTGGCATTAGACCGAATTGGGTGGTCTGCAAGAAAATCGGCAATTGCCTGTCCCTTCATCGCCTTTTGAGGAACGAAGTGTATGTCATAGGGCAACAGTAGCAGGGCCCATTTTGCCAGTCGGCCATTTAAAGCCCCTGGTTTTGTCATCAGAATCTTCAGGGGGTTAACCCGTGATATGACATGAATTGTTTGCCCCGAAAGGTAGTGTCGCATTTTCTGAACAGCAAACACTAGGGCTAAACATTCCTTTTCAATCGGGGTATACCGTTGTTCGGCCCCAATCATTGTCCTGCTTAGATAATAAAGGGCATGTTCATGGCCGTGCTCATTATATTGAGCCAGTAATGCGCCTAAGGCATTATCCATGGCCCTCACATATATGAGGATGGGCTGCCCGGGGATCGGTGCCATATGAACAGGAGGTTTGGTGAGGTATTCTTTAAGGTCGTCAAAGGCCTGTTGACATGCCTCATCCATATGAAAGACACTCCTTTTTTCATAAGTTTTGAGAATGGCTGGCATCGTCCAAATAGGTTGGAAATGAAGCATCGAATATAGGCGAGCTTTCCCTGTAATCCCCGTAATTCCTTAAGATTGCGGGGAGGCGGCATTTCGCTAATCGCTTTTACCTTTTCAGGATCGAGAAAAATTCCTTTTGAGGTGATTATGAACCCAAGAAATTTCCCGCTGGATGCCCCCATGAACGACTTGGTAGGATTCATCTTCAGATGATGTTTCCGCATAAGATCGAAGACCACTCTTAAATCATGAAGATGATCCTCTTTGTTTTTGCTTTTGACTGCTAAGTCATCCACATAGCACTCCACTGTTCTGCGCAGGTGTTCTTTGAATATGACACTCATTGCGCGTTGGTAGGTGGCACCTGCATTCTTTAATCCGAATGGCATCACCGTATAACAGTATACCCCCAACGGCGTTCTGAAAGCTGTATGCTTCTCATCATCCGAGTGCATCTTGATTTGGTTATAACCTGAGAAGCCATCCATAAAGGATATCCTCTCATAACCACATGTACTATCAATCATCACATCGGTGATGGGGAGTGGAAACTCATCTTTGGGACATGCGGCGTTCAGATGTTAGCCATTCTTTTTGCGAACTGGCACTATGTTAGCCATCCAATCAGGATGTTGTTCTTCACGGATGAATCCGGATTCAATAAGCTTATTGACCTCGGCAACTATTGCCTCCATCAACTCCGGTCGAAAACGCCTCTGTTGTTGTTTAACAGGTTTGACATCTTCTTTTATATTTAACCGGTGTGTGGCAATTTGAGGGTCAAGCCCAGGCATATCTTCATAACTCCACGCGAACACATCTATATACTCTTTGATAAGAGATATAAGTTTCTCCTTTTCTAAAGGAATTAGTGTGTCGCTTATGAAGATGGGTTTCAGATTTTCTTCCGTTCTCATGTTAACTTGTATTAATTTGTCTTCTATGGGCGGGTCACGCTGTTCAAAGCGGACATCCCAGAGAGTATCCATATGCCTAGCCCAAGCATCATCTTGAACGTCAATTGGTTCCTCGTCGCTTTCTGGCGCAGCTGAAACCATATTGGCTGTCAAAGACTGAAACCAAGCACCAGTGCTTATATCTGAATCATGGTCGGGTGAAGATGTTTTTTCTTTAGCCGAAGAACTCTCTTCATCCTTAGATGGCGATGAGGGTGGAGTAGACACATAGCCCAACCCCCCGCGGGTCTTCTGATAAAAATCAGGACTCTTTCCTCTCAGTCTAAACGAGGGTATGAGATTCCGTCGTCCTTTTTCGAAGTTTAATCCCGGCTTCTGGGTAAAATTATATCCCATCTTTTCCATCATCTGTCGGGATCTTTGTTACATATGAAATTGGGGTGATGTTTGCTCATCACTTTCACTGCTTTGTTTTCGCCGAGGTGACGTAATTACCTTGCCGAACATAATCGGCTTTTGGGATCCTCTCCGAGGAGGCACTTCAAAGTAGTGACCTTTTTCTTCAGCTATTTTAGACTGGGAGAGGAGGGATGACCTAAGTGAAATGATATGCCGCCAGAACTTCAAGTTCGGATAGGCCATCCACTTCAGTGGAAGTACAAGAGGGTTCAGACTCAGTAGCTATAGCATGCTCGTAGACTAACCTTACATTTTCATTAATAACCCATTCACTCTCTATTACATCTACTATATTATCAAAACTAAGAGTAAAATCTAGGTTGGGGTTAATTTCATAATCACCCCCATCATCTTCTTCAAAAGGTTCATACTCCGTGTCTGCCTCGTTACCACCTTCATCAGGGTTTTGAGGCTTGCCAGGATCATCATTGGAGATTTCATGAGCTGGTTTGTAGAGTGAAGCATCTATGAAGTAATTCTCCAGTCCTTTGAAAGGTTGCTTATCTGCAATTAATGTCCGGACTTCTCCTTCCTCATTGCAATATTTCATGCATTGGTAAAGAGTCGACGGGACGATCATGTAAGCATGGATCCAAGGTCGTCCTAGTAGAATATTGTAGGAGGTATCTGCATCAATAACATAGCATGTAACCTCCATCCTTAGATCTCCAATTTGGCATCGGAGTCGAATTTTCCCGAGGGGGCTGCTATTATTGGCGTTGAATCCATATATTGATGTGTTGGTTGGTGTCAGACGATGGAGGGAGATCCCTAGCAGCTGCATCAACCTTCTGGGTACGACACTTAGTGCAGAGCCCGGATCAATTTGAATTTGGTCCACTTTTGTGGATCCGACATATCCGGTGAAAGATAAAGGCCTGTTGTGCTTTATATTCCTTACCTGCATGTCTTCTGGAGAGAAAACTATTTGTGGGAGCTGCCTCCTCACTTGATGACAGCGGGGGCAAGAATCCTGTTCTTCATTAGCCGGCTCGACAATCTGAGCTAGGAATGACTCAAAGTCTGCCAAAACTTCCCTTAACGCCTCACGAGTTGACTTTGACAATCGTAACAACTCATATAGCGTTACTCGAGCTGGAATATTTGCCAGCTGAGTTATGATATCAAATTGGAAGGAGGTATTCTTAACTCCTTCATCTCTTTGCGGATTCTTCTGGAAACGAACACCTTTTTGCTTCGCAGGATTAGTAGTTTCTGCATATATATCCTTCGGATCTACTCTGGTGTAGTCTCTAAGATATATTTTTCCAGACCGAGTGCCGGAAGGGCCTGCCCCATCTTGATGAGTGGCCATGGTTTCGGGCTCCTCTTCAGAGTCTGTGGGTATTCCTGCAATATATTCATCCTTTATTTCCGCGGAGATAGCATTGCTAGTCCGCTTTTTCTTGTGACCCCCTGTGTTTGTCCACTGCTCGTCTTTTATCAAATCGGGGTGAACCCACATAACTTCCCCTCTTTGGATCGTTACAGGGACAAGTCCTTCTTGGGCTTTGTTGTAAGGATCAAGATTCTTTGTAACTGCCTCACCCTTTGGGATTGAGGTCACTCCTGTGGGGAACTCGTGGGTTCCAACCACTATGGTTGCCATATTGGCAGTGACCTTCTTCTGTTCTTCCTTAAGCGTCAGAACTTCAACTTCTATTAGTGCTTGGATTATGTTCTTAAGGGGAAAACAATCCCGGGTAGGGTGTCCAACATTCCGGTGATAGAGACAGTAGTTGGGATCTTTAGTCTTACCAGCGTCTTCTGGCTTCTTATTCTCCGGAAGTTTTAGTATTCTCTTTTTCTGGAGCAAGTGAAAGAGGACAGGTGTCTGTTCAGCTTTGAAAGTGTAATTCCTTTCTTGCTGCGGTCTAATCTGCCTTGACCCTCGCTGACCTTGAGGCTTCGGCTCTGGTGGAGGACGGGTTTTCTTAGGAGCAGCTTCTGACGACATCGCTGCTTTTCCTTTATTCTTATTGCTATTGTTTTGGGTATATGACTTATTACCCCCAGCATTTCTTGGCCCGGGGGACTCTTCAACTCGGCGAATCAAGTCTTCAGTTTGCTCTCCTTGTTTGAGGAGGTCCCTCCACGTTTTGGACTCTACGGCCCCCATTTTGAGGAGCACATTGGTCTTAAGATTGTGTCGACAGGTCTCTACTAGAGTTTCCTGGATCATTCCGTGTTTGCAATGTACGGACTTCTCCCGGAACCTTTCTATGAATCTTTAACCGTTTCTTGTTCTCCTTGTCTAGTTGCAAGGAGGGAATGAACCGTAATCTCGGTATCATCCTCAAAGAATCGTGAGAGAAATAATTTCTCGACATCAAACCAGGCATTAATAGATCCTGGGGGCAACTGCATGAACCAAGTAAAGGCAGGCCCTCGCAAAGTACTCGCGAATACTTTTGTCATAATTGGGTCATTACCCAACAGATGTCCTGCTTGGGACAAGAAATAATAGATGTGCTGACTGGGCGATCCCTTCTCGTCATAAGGCTCTAACTTAAGCGGTTTATACTTCTGTGGGTATGGTATCGTATCCCATTCAGGAGGATACGGTCTTGAGACCCCTGATTCTTTCAACTCCTTTTTACGCATCAGAGCTTCGAGTTGATTCTGTAATTTTTCAAGCTTTTCTTCATGCGGATCATGGAAAGAAAATCTATCTTCTTCCTCATGCATCGAGTGGGCTTTCTCCTCCTGTTCTTCTTCATTTGGATTTTCCTTACCCTTTTTGGCATTATCTTCAACAAATCTCGATAGCATGACTTTAAGACCTTCAATCATTTTTTGCTGCTCTCGAATCATTCTTTCTTGAGTTTCAAATCTCTGATTGATATCATCAGATTTATCTGCCATGTGAGATGCTCACTTCTGTAGTCGAGACGATGCAGAGGAACGAGGTGAGGCTATAGCTGAATTATCGCTATCCTCATCGTAAAAACCCCCTGCGAGCCTCTTATAGTTTCGAGGCGGGACGGCTCCTGACTTTAGTCGAGTAACACGATGAGGTTCTTCATCGCTCGATTCTGAATTATCATCCGTCTCTGCAATTTTCTTCCCTTTTCCTACCATGTTGGAGCTTACAGCTCTCCTTTGCTTCAGGGAAGTGGTTCTTGTCTTCTTGGCAGGATTCTGGTTTGACTCGTTTAATCGGTCGAACACAGATATCCTATTCTTGCTGCAGCTACAGTTGTCCATCACGGCTGATACCGCCGTCACAAGTTGCTGGCAATGACAGACAGGCTCAACCTGAAATTGGTCTATGCCCCTCTTTTTAGAGAGATATTCCCTGAGATCAGCGCCTTTAGTGATAGAGTCAAGAGGTCCATTCAACTCTTTAGAAGATCTGGGAACCCACTGAAGCTTCTTTGTCTGATCAACCCTGACTCTGGGGTTGGACCGATCCTCGCGTGGCTTAGGAATAGCCTCGCGTTTCACATTGTGGGCCTGAAGAATAGCTCCGCGCTTATCCACACTAGCCTCGCGTCTCTCGCTGGCTTGGTATGTCTTTAGAAGTTTAGATTCTGGAATAATAGCCCTGCGTGAAGGGAAGGTCTTACACGCTGGCTTATCTTTACGATTAACGCAGATCATAGCTTCGCGCTTAGCACGATTTTTACGACTGACAACTATTTGCCAATCGTCCTCGCGTTCCTCGCGGGTATCAGAAGTCTTGCGTTTCTCGCAATCAGTACTGGCCTCGCGTTTCTAGCTTGGCTCAGTATCAGCCTCGCGTGGAGAATCACACGCTGGTTTTAAAGAATTTTTATAACTCGCGAGTGTTTGGTATTCTACGACTAGCGCAACCCTTACTGGCTTCGCGTCTCTCGCTAGGCTCAGTAATAGCCTCGCGTGGAAAATCACACGCTGACTTTGAAGAATTTTTATACTCGCGTAACTCGCGAGTGTTGGGTATTCTGCGACTAGCGCAACCCTTACTGGCTTCGCGTCTCTCGCTAGGCTCAGCAATAGCCTCGCGTGGAATATCACACGCTGGTTTTGAAGAATTTTTATACTCGTGTCTCTCGCGAGTGTTGGGTATTCTGTGACTAGCGCAACCCTTACTGGCTTCGCGTCTCTCGCTAAGCTCAGTAATAGCCTCGCATGGAAAATCACACGCTGGCTTTTCCTTACTTTTAAGGCAAGTTGTATCTTCGCGTTTAACGCGGTAGAGACTGGTCTCGCGGGTAGCGCGAGCCAGTTTGCGAGGGACCATAGCCTCGCGTCCTCTAGAGTTAGCTCCGCGTCCAAGGCGGGCTTTGAGGGCTCTACGCCTCGCTCTCCGGTTCCTGTTCCGGAGTTGGGTCCTGATCAGTCCAGTTCCTAGATCTTCTTCGGCAATCGGAAGCTCATCCTCGGCTAGGATTTCTTGTGTGAACTCCGGCTCTATAGCCGTAGTCTCCAAGGATCCCCGTCTCTCGGTTGATACCTTTTTACCCGTCACTCGGGCATTGGAGTACATGCGACGATAGTGCCGTGTCTCATCCAAGTCACCTGATCCGGAGGAGAGGAACTCCTCGTACTTCTGCTGGTCGATTTCAACGACCAGCGTGTCTACTTCGGATCCGATCAAGTCAACGTCCGATTGCGCCACAATCTCTTCATCAGTGAAAGAGATGGCTCCCACTGTGGTCGCCAGTTTGTTCGTCGCAAAAGTTCCTTCGCTTCCTTCCATTGAATACATCTTAGATTACAATAGAAGTGAACAAGAGATAAAAAAAAGAGAACAAACGAGAGGATTTTATAGTTCAATCTCTCTCTTTTACAATATTGTGGGATCTGTGGCGATGAGATATGTCAAGCAGCTCTTTTTGACGATCGGTACGTTGAAATCTTCTCTCTTGAAGATATCGGCCGACTATAGACGATCTTCTCTGGTTTTGATTTGTTCAAGGCTCTCTCGCGTAACTCGAATTTCTCAAGAACTCCAGAAAGAAGATGGTGATTTTCTCTGATCTTCACGAACTCAAGGCTCTGTGCGTAACTTGAATTCTCTAAGATTTCAGAAAAATATCTCAATTGCCAAAAAGAAGATCTCTGGGGTTTCACCAGGAAGGTATTTATAGCCCCAGATTAATGCAAGAGTTTCTATCTAAATAGAACTCGTCATTATCAGGGATTCCAATCAAATATCTTAGTTTTGATGGAATTCTGATTAGACTTGATTTGGGTATTTGGATGAGCCCAGAATCATAATCTCAATCAATTTGAGATTCTGGTTATCTGCTTACGCGGAGTTTTAATCGCATCAAAACGTGGTGCTAAATAACCAATGCGCGGAGCTAACGCGGAGTTATTGATCATCTCCACGTTTTACTCAAACGCGAGGCTAATACAAGCCAGACTGCGGAATCAACGTGGAGCTATTAAACATCTCCATGTTTTATTCAAACGCAGGGTTAATATTACCAAACGCGGGGCTACTGAATTGGCTCCGCGTTCTGTTGTGGAAAATCCTTTTAACTTAGAAATTTTCACTGCCAACAACCACAGGTGCTATCAATCATTACATCGGTAATTGGGAGTGGGAACTCATCCTTAGAGCATGCAGTATTTAGATCCCTAAAATCGATGCACATCCGGATCTTGCTGTTCTTTTTACGAACTAGAACTATATTAGCCACCCAATCGAGATGTTGCTCTTCACGGATAAATCCCGATTTTATGAGCTTATTAATCTCGGCAACTATCGCCTCTATCAATTCCGGTCAAAAACGCCTCTGTTGTTGTTTAACTGGCTTGGCGTCTTCTTTGATATTTAGCCGGTGTGTGGCAACCTGAGGATCAAAACCGGGCATGTCTTCATAGCTCCATGCGAACACATCTATATACTCCTTGATAAGGGATATAAGTTCCTCATTTTCCAAGGGAGTCAGTGTGTCGCTTAAAATGGGCTTCGGATTCTCTTCCATCTCCATATTAACTTGTACTAGTTTATCCTCTGTGGGCGGATCACGCTGTTCAAAGCGAACATCCCAAAGGGTATCCATGTGCTTAGCCAAGGAATCATCTTGAACATCAATTGGTTCCTCGTCGCTTTTCGGTGTGGCTGAAACCATATTTACTGTTAGAGATTGAACAAGGCGCCAGTACTTACATCCGAATCATGGTCGAGTGGATGTAAGTCCTCATTGGCCGAAGAGCTTTCTTCGTATTTGTGTGGTGATAAGGGAGGAGTAGATACATAGCCCAACCCCCTTCTAGTTCTCTGATAATAGTCCGGGCTCTTTCCTTTTGGTCTAAACGAGGGTATGAGATTTCGTCGCCCTTCCCCAAAGTTCAATCCCGATTTTTGAGTAAAATTATAACCCATTTTTTCTATCATTTGTCGGGATTTCTGTTAATATAAGTGAAATTGAGGTGATCTTTGTTCATCACTTTCACTACTTTGTTTATGGTTAGGCAACGTGATCACTTTGCCGAATACAATTGGTTTATGCGATACATGTCGCGGAGGTACTTCAAAGAAATGATCTCGTCCTTTTGTTATTTTAGACCGTGAGATGAGAGACGTCCTTATTGGCAAGTGATATGCCCCGAAAACTTCAAGTTCGGATAGGTCATCTGCTTCGGTGGATGTACAAGAGGGCTCAGACTCTGTTGCTACGGCAGGCTCGTAGACTAATTTTATATTTTCATTAATAATCCACTCATTCTCTGCTACATTGGCTACATTATTATCAAAATTCATTTTAAGATTTATGCGAGGGTTAATTTCGTAATCACCCCCGTTATTCTCTTCCGGAGATTCGTACTAAGTATCGGCCTCGTTGCCGCTATCTTCGGGTTCTTGAGGCCTTTTACATTTATTGTTGGAGACTTCGTGGGCTGGCTTATAGAGCATAGCATCCATGAAGTAGTTCTCTAATCCTTTGAATGACTGCCTATCTGCAACTAATGTCCGGACTTCTCCTTGATCATCGCAATATTTTATGCACTGGTGGAGAGTCGACGGGACTATCATATAGGCGTGTATTCATGGTCGCCCCAGTAAAATGTTATAAGACGTATGTTCGTCTATAACATAGCATGTAACCTCTGTCCTCAAATCTCCGATTTGACATCAAAGTCGGATTTTTCCAAGAGGACAGTTGTCATTAGCGTTAAATCCATATATAGTAGTATTTGTCGGTGTCAAACGATGAGGAGAGATTCCCAATAGCTGCATCAGTCTTCTGGCAATAACGCTTAATGCAAACCCCGGATCGATTTGAATACGGTCCACCTTTGTGGATCCGACATATCCGGTAAAATATAAAGGTCTATTATGCTTTATATTCCTTACCTGCATATTCTCTAGAGAGAAAGTAATCTGCAGGACCTGCCTCCTCATTTGATGACAGTGGGGGCAAGAGTCCTCTTCTTGGTCAGCTGGCTCGACAATCTGAGATAGGAATGACTCAGAGTCTGCCAAGGCCTCTCTTAACGCCTCGCGAGTTGATTTCGACAATCGCAACAACTCATAAAGCATGACTCGAGCTGGAATATTTGTTATTTGAGCTATTATATCAAACTTAAATGCAGCCTCCTTGGCTTCTTCGTCTCTTGCAGGATTTTTCTGGAAACGAAGTCCCTTTTGTTTCGCAGTCTTCGCAAGTTCCCCGTATATATTCTTAGGGTCCACTCTGGTGTAATCCTTGAGGTACGGTTTACCAGATCGAGTGCCGGAAGGGCCCGCCCCATCTTGATGAGTGGCCATAGCTTCGGGCTCTTCTTCAGAGTCTGTAAATATCTCTGCAATTATGTATTCGTCTTTTATTTTCACGGAGATAGTATTGCTAGTCCACTTTTTCTTTTGACCCCCTGCGGCAGTCCACTGTTCATCCTGTAGTAGATCAGGGTGGACCCACATGATTTCCCCTCTTTGAGTTGTTACGGAGACTAGTCCTTTCTGGGCCTTTTTATGTGGGTCATGATTTTTCATGACCAGTTTTTCCTCTAGTATTGGGGTCTCCCCCACTGGGAACTCATGGGTTCTGACCACGAGGGTTGTCATATTGGCAGTGACCTTCTTTTGCTCCTCTTTTAGCGTCAAGACTCCATCCTCTATCAATACTTGGATCCTGTTCTTTAGAGGATAACAATCTCTGGTAGGGTGTCCAACATTATGGTGATAGAGATAATAGTTGGGGTCGTTGGTTTTACCAGTATCCTTCGGTTTCCTATTTTCCGGAAGTTTCAACATTCTCTTCCTATGGAGCAGATGGAAGAGTGTAGGCGTTTGTTCTGCCTTAAAAATATAAGTCCTTTCTTATTGGGGCCTATTTTATCTTGTGCCTTTTTGATTTTGAGGCTTCAGGCTTGGAGGATTTGTCTTCTGCGGAGCGGCTTCTGATGCCATTACCGCTTTCCCCTTGTTTTTATTATTGTTTTGCACATACGGTTTATTATTTCCAGTATTTCTTAATCCACGAGACTCTTTAACTCTACGGATCAAGTTTTCGGCTTGTTCTCCTTATTTGAGCAAATCCTTCCAAGTCTTAGACTCTACGGTTCCCATTTTTAAGAGCACGTTGGTCGTGAGATTATGCCGACACGTCTCCACGAGAGTTTCCTGAACCATTCCGTGTTTGCAATGCACGGACTTCTCCCGGAACCTTTCTATAAAATCTTTTACCGTTTCTTGTTCTCCTTGTTTAGTTGCAAGGAGGGAATGAACTGAAATTTCGGTATCATTCTCGAAGAAACGTGCGAGAAATTGCTTCTCAACATCAAACCATGTATTAATAGTACCTGGGGCAACTACATAAACCAAGTGAAGGCAGACCCTCGCAAGGTACTTGCAAATACCTTGGTCATTACTGGGTCATTGCCCATTAAATGCCCTGCTTGAGATAAAAAGTAATAAATATGTTGACTAGTAGATCATTTTTTGTCATATGGCTCCAATTTGAGCGGTTTGTATTTCTCAGGGTAGGGTACCAAATCCCATTCAGGCGGGTATGGTCTTGAGACCTCTGATTCTTTCAACTCCTTCTTGTGCATTAGTGTTTCGAGTTGGCTTTGTAACTTCTCGATTTTCTTTTTATGAGGGTCATGAAAAGAATATTTATTCTTGTCCTCATGTGTCGAGTGGGCTTTTTCTTCTTTATCTTCCTCGTTCATTTTGTTGAACGGAATTTCTTTTCCCTTCTTGGCGTTATCCTCGACAAATTTTTGAGTATTTTCGACTTTTGAGAGCATCATTTTAAGATCCTCGATTGTTTTTTGTTGCTCTCGAATCATTTGTTCTTGGGCCTCAAATATTTGGTCGATATCATCAGATCTATCCATCATATGTGATGCTGACTTCTGCAATTTAGACGATACCGAAGAACGAGGAGAGGCTATGGCCGAGTTATCACTAGTCGTCATAGGAACCTTTCACAAGTTTCTTATAGTTTCGGGCCGGGATAGTGCCTGACTTAAGTCGGGAAAAATGATAAGATTCTTCATCGCTCGATTCTGAATGACCATTCTTTTCTATGATTTTCTTACTCTTTTCGACCATATTAGAAGTTACAATTCTCTACTCTTTTCTTCGGGGAGTAATCTTCGTCTTCTTGGTAGGGTTTTTGTCTGACTCAGTCAACCGGTCGAACACTGATATCCTGTTCTTACTGCAGCAACAACTGTCCACTACAGCGGATACTTCTGTCATAAGTTGCTGGCAATGACAAGTAGGTTCAGACTGAACTTGATTTATACTCCTTTTCTTGATTAAGTATTTTCTAAGATCAGTGGCCTTAGTTATGGAGTCGTGAGACCCACTCATCCATTGAGAGGGTCTAGGAGCCCACTGGAGCTTCTTGGGACCATTGGAATCAAGTTCTGATTCAACAGTGCAATGATCCACCCTGATTTTGTATTCTAGTTGATTTACGCGGAGCTGAGCAGTAGCTTCGCGTTTTGATATGCGAAGCTGAGAAGTAGCTTCGCGTTTTGATATGCGGGGTCGTATTTGGATACGCTAGCCTCGCATTTTACGCTGGCTTGACGTCTTTGCAGAAGTTTATCTTCTGGAATTTTAGCCCCGCGTAGAAGAAAATTCTTGCATGCTGGCTTACTCTTATGATTAACGCAAGTCATAACTTCGCGTTTAGTGCGATTTTTGCGATTAACGCAAATTTGCCAATCATCTTCGCGATTTATGCGAAGCTGAGGAGTCTTGCGATTAATGCAAGTATTACTGGCTTCGCGTTTATCGCTAAGCTCAGTATTAGCCTCGCGTGGAGAATCACACACTGGCTCTAAGGAAACTTTAACCTCGCGATTCACGAGAGTGTTAGAAATCTTGCGTTTATAGCAAGTTGTACCGGCTTCGCGTTTATCGCTAAGCTCAGTAGTAGTCTCGCATGGAGAATCACACGCTGGCTCTAAGACAATTTTATCCTCGCGATTCACACGAGTGTTAGAAATCTTGCGATTAACGCAAGTCTTAGCTTCGCGTTTATCGCGATATTGGCTGGTCTTGTGATTAACGCGAGTCAGTTTGCAAGGGACTGTAGCCTCGCGTTTTGTGAAGTTAGCCTCGCGTTCAATGCGGGCTTTGAGGGCCTTTCGCCTAACCTCTGATTTCTATTTCGGAGTTGGGTTCTGGTCAATCCAGTTCCCGAACTTTCTTCGGCAATAAAGAGGCCATCCTCTGCTAGGGTTTTCTGCCCAAACGACGACTCTATGGCCGCGGTCTCCACGGGTCCCCGATTAACGGTGAATTTTTGATTACCCGATCCTCGTGTATTGGAGCGCACGCGACGATAGCATCGCGTTTCGGTTAGGTTACCTGACTCAGAGGAGAGATACTCCTCGTACTTCTGCTGGTTGATTTCTACGACTAGCATGTTCACGTCGGATCTAATTCTCTTGACGTCAGATTGCACCACGATCTCTTCTTTTGTGAAAGAGATGTCTCCCACTATGGTCGCCAGTTTGTTCGCAGCAGAAATTTGTTTTCCTTCCATTGAAATAACTTAATTACAATGAAAGTGAACAAGAAGAGAACAAACGAGAGGATTTATAATTATCGCTCTCTTTTACAATAAAACGTGGGATCTCGTAGCGATGGGATCTAACTAGTAGTTCCTTTTGACGATCTGACGACGATGGTCTTCTTGCTCGATGAAGATGGCGACCGACTTGATCTTGATCTTCTCTGGTCTTCACGAATTCAAGGCTCTCACGCGTAACTCGAATTCTCCAAGATGCCAAAAAGATGATCCAAAAGATCCTTAGGGCTTCATCTCAGGGGTATTTATAGTCTTAGGATAATATGAGAGTTTCTATTTAAATAGAATTTGTATTCATCAAGGATTCTAATCAAATATCTTAGTTTTGATTTAAATCTCTCGATTTAGAGTTCTGATTGGACTTAATTTGGGTATTGGATAAGTCCAAATCTTAATCTCAATCAATTTATGATTCTTCTTATCTGCTCACGCGGAGTTAATCACATCAAAACGAGGAGCTAAGAAACCAGAACGCGGAGCTATTGATTAGCTCCGCGTTTTACTCATACGCGGGGCTAAAAATAGCCAAACGCAGAGCTACTAAGTTAGCTCCGTGTTTTGTTGTGGAAAATCCCATTTTACTTGGAAATTTTCACTGCCAACAATGATGCTTCCACTGTATGGCTTTCGTGCTCCTAAAAATTATGCTCTGCTCTAGCTCCATTTTTAACATTGTCTTTCTCTTTTGTTCAGTGAAAACTCATGAGAGAGGAAGAATTTGTGGTGATAGCTGACTACGATCTAAATCGTACACTCCCAAATTTAAGAGACGAAAAAATAGTACAAGAATGGTAACTAAAGATCGTTCTCTCGAGGGTCGTTTTGATCATTATGTTAGACATTAAAGAAAAATAAATTACGGAACTAAAAAAGATTAGATTTTTATTAACTAAAACTAAAAATTTAAGGTTTTAAATTACTTGAAATAAAAATGCTGGTTAGATAGGTTAACTCCCCTATAAAATAATTTACTGGATGTATTTATACTTGTTTATCTCAGTTCCATAGGTCATGTGGTTTTCCTACAACCGAAAACATATTGTTAAAGCATAAATCAAACAAAGTTGAAACTTCATATTTTGGATAACTTCTCCCAATCAGAACCTATAAGAATTTTGAGTTTATCTAAGCATAAAATATAAATAATAAAAATAAATATTCAAAGTCTAAGTATACACTGTGCTTAAAGAGTCTACAATATATCAAAAACTAAACAACAAATATATTGTCAAACAGTAAATCATCAAAAACTTAAAATCATATTCAAAACCTAATAAGATAATAGTGAATTAAAAATATTAATTTTACGTAAATTAATTAAACATACTAAGCAAATAAATCACATACCAGTAAATTATCTGGGGTTTATTATTTCATCTGATCCAACACAAGAATATACCCACTCATACTTATTATAGTTATAAATAAAGAAAAATAAATTCTTTTATTGATTTATATGAAAAAGTACATAAACTACTATCTCTTTTTTCTCTCTAAATTGCTTCCAATAATTGCCTATATCTCTGAAATTCTCAATTATATTGGGTAATTATAGACTCACAAAATAACCTAGCATGAATTTTATTAATAAGAAAACTCTATTTTCTCTCAAAAGCCTCAAAATCATGATCTGTGGCTTTCCAAACCTGCTTCAGCAGCCGCTCTCGGTTTGATTCCTAGTCGATGGTTGTCGACAACCGATAGAGGAACGCTGACAGCCATACCTGTAAAATCATAGTTCTGAGCTAATATTTGAAATAACTTTTGATTCTTCGATTTCCTTCCACATAGAACCCTGTGAAAAGACTATAAAACTTTTGAAAAAAAAATCAAAATGGAGAATTTGATTAATAAAAATAATTTTTTATTAATTTCTTTCATTAATCACCAAAATCAAATTACGAGTATATTAAATAAACTAAAATAACTATAGTTTTTACTCGTAATCACTAGTGGGCGTGGTTATTATAATGCTCTCATTTTCAGCTACTTTCCAAAATAAATGACACTATTTAAAATAACACTAGACAATCTAAAAGTCATATGATCTTGAAATAATCATAACTATTATTATATTCAGATTAATAATAACATGTATGAACTGAAAATATTTTGTTCATATAAAGAATTGATTAAATAAGATGGTACGCTGCTCTTAATATGAATATAAAATAATCAAAAAAATAATGGAAAAAATAGTGCCCAGGCAAAACAAAATATAAATAAATATATAAGGGATCTTTAAGAAGTACTCTACCTTTCATTGCCTCTCGTCTCTTTAAGAAGTATGAGTCGTCGGTTAGGGTTCTTTTTCTATGCCTTTCAAACCTAGGTTCAGAACGAAGGAAATTAAACCCAAAAAGTAACACAAAGAAGAAGAAAAGTTATACTATCACAATACTCAGAGTAGGTGATCTTGAACGTGATATGTTAGTGTCGGTCGCGATAGTATAAATCAATAATAATATAAATAAATTTAAAATCACAACTAAATCAAATAATCTGGAATGTGCAGATCAATGATTGTTAACAAATCTCATTCAGGTCTTATGTCAAATATCAGAAACTTGACAAATTAATAATTAGTCAGATATATGAAACTACTACTGAGCGATAAGATGTGCGCTGTTACCCTTATCGTATTTGTGTCCATACATACCCGGGACCCGACCCGAACCTATAGCACTGAACCATGACGTACTGTTAGCTGCTGCTAGATAAACCTCGTACTGAAACAGTAATGACCATAACCCATTCTAGGAACTTAAATATCAAATGCGGCTCAGCACAACATAGATATACTGTAGTATAAATCCTCAACAGCTAACTAAAAATGACCAACTAAATTTTCATACAATACAGTTTTTATCCATCATGTAGTTTCTCCTAATCCCTATTGCTAGTGATAAATGATACACATAAACTAATAGAAATATCAAGACTTCTCAAATCAAACTGTGTACATATTCATTATTATTAAAAACTGGAGTTCAAGAATTAATTTAATTCATGATCATGTACACACGTATCTTTAGGATACTCTATTTCTATATAATCAAAATATATGAATCTCAAATATCATCTCTTATATGAATCACAGTGTCACATACAAATCATGTGCTTGTTTCCTATTGTTCATAATCAAGTATCATGTTAACCATTTACGCACCTGAATGTCATGCACATACTTAATTTTCATGTTATGTATTAAGAAATTGATGTCATATATTTATATATATAGACATGTCACATATGTATTATAAGCATGTTATGTTTATGCATCATATACCGTGTCATGTATTATGTGATTGTACATGTACTATTGTCTCACATATAAGCCAAATATCTTTATCAAGTGTTCATGGTTAAGGGTTCCTGACTTAGGGTAATTTCTTAGTATCCCTAATGAGTAAAATATTCCTGTATGAAGCTCAACACATTTGCCATTAAGTACTTATTTCCAAGGTTCTAGACAATTTCTAGTAATAATTCATATTTTATATCTTAAAATCATTATTAAGAAATTCAAATCCTAATTTCCTATTTAGACAAATTGTTTACAAGAGCATGGAGACAACAGTTTTGGGTGAGTACACCAAGGTCTTCAAAAAAAGTATAATTATAGTACTACTCAATTTAGGAGTAACAACAAGCATATCCTTAGTATCTTAAAAATAATATAAATGAACAGAATAAAATAGAACTTAACCCCTAATTCACAACTAATCTAATCAATACTTACTTGTCTGATCATGAACTAAATATTTTTGGTAATTTTATGGATGTACATTTCTTAGTTTATAACTGTTATATTAATTTTGATTCCACAACCTTATAGTGCATGACACTGGGAATCATAATGGGTGAAAATAGAGTTTTCATATTCCCATGACCTTAAATACTATAATATTTCTTAGGTGAAGGAACAAGTTGCCTTTAGCCATCTACAAAATGGTTGACCATAGGTCGAAGGTGTCATTTTCACAGGTTATGAAAATGGAATACAATACTCAATTTCTTTGTGTTAATCCTTAATTAGTGTACCATCACTACTTAGTTTATCTATGTGCTAGGACATGATTCCTTGCCAAGTGCAAGAAGCCAAATCTGTGAATATTGATGATAAATTCATAAACACCTATTATACTAAAGGTTAGTAATTTAGGAGATCTACGAGTTTAATGATGGGTATAACCTTTCATAAGTGAGTTAGGCCAAATTTGTATATTTGTTCTCGATATAGAGTGAGCCAACAATGTTTTGTATATTTGTTCTCGATATAGAGTGAGCCGACAATGTTTAAGGAGTTACTGCTTGATGATACATAGTTGGTTTTGAGGTGTTATATGAGCAAATTACCAGGCCATTTTCATTGATCAAAAAAATAGAATACAATACGCAAAAGTATGGACATAAACTAAACTAGGAAGAAATGGAGTATTACTTACCCTAATCATTAAACCAAAGATGAAAATTAAAAATTCTAGAGAGGAGAGTATAACTATTTGCCTTAATAATTGCTTAATTTCTTCACACTATAGCTCTTTATCCTTACTCTCTTGTTTGCAGCTATGTGTAAAGAATGGTGAAGAAAGATAAAATTTGTTTCTCTTTTGATTGTTGAAATCCCTTCCATGATGGCGTTGATAAGGGAAGAGAGAGAGTGGGAGAATACTATTGTATTTTTTGTGAAAGAATGAAAGAGAAAATGATTAAGGTTTCAAATAAGTCAAAGATATCTTGATGATAGATTAAAACTCACGATTAAGCAAAACTTGCCACCTAGTCCCTTCAATTGCCACATTGAATCTCCCTTTGCTAGCAAAATGCTGCCATAATTAGGGAGAAAAAGTTTTGGTTTTAAATATTTTTAAATTAATTTAATTAATAATTATCGGTTCAGGATAATATTGTCCAAATACTACCAAATTAATATAGGATATAGTACTCAATAAGAGAAATACTAGAAAATTATTCGTTTATCATTTTGATTCCGGAATAAGAGAAATAAAATTTTGAAGTAATTGGAATAATAATTTAATATTTTAAAATTTGTAATATTCGAGAATATTTTTTGGACCTCCTAATTTTTTTTTAAAAATCATAAATATTAGAAAACCAATAATTGCGAAAACCAAATATCATTTGGAGTTGTGGAATTTAAAGTTACGGTTACTAAGGTCCGAGAAATAACCACTAGTGATCATCGGTTGATGAAAGAAAGTGCTGAAGAATAAAATGATACTATTAGTTCTTATTTCCTGGTATAAATAATCACCAAGAAAGTCAACTTAGGAGCTCAAGAATGACATCAAAATGAAGTATTTATATATTTTTTCTTGATTAGATATACTAATTTCATTTATTTTCGTAACTATACATACTCGTTTATATTTTATTGTCCCTTAATTTAGTATTTTAATGATGAAATTCTTTTATTAGATAGGTATGATGAAATATTCCAAAATTCATGCTAATCATATCCTTCTTTTAGATCTGGACATTCTAACTTTTGGCTATCATGAGTCAATTTAGACACTGAAATGATTTTCAGTGAGCGTAACTTTAAATCCGTAACTCTAAATGATATTCAGTTTTCTCAATTATTAGTTTTCTAATATTTATATTTGGTAAAAATTTTGAAAATTCTGGAAAATATTCTCTAATTTTTTTAATTTTAAAATATTAAATTATTCTTATAATAATTTCAGTAAATTATTTATCTTATTCCGGATATCAAAATAATAAATGAAAATTTTTCTAGTATTTCTCTCGTTGAGTACTACGTTGTATATTAATTTGATAAATTATGGAGAACGTTGAGCTGGATCAAAATTGTAAAAAATATTAAAAAATAACTATTTAATTAATTAACTATATATGCTTAACTCACTCCCACCATAGGCGGTGTTGTATTGTCACAATTAGGAGTAATGTGGCATTAGTAGGTTCCTAGTTGTCATAATATGGTGACATACTTAATGATAAAGGGATTTGAATTTATAAATTTGTCATTCATATTTATCTCTTATCTTCCATCTTTCTAATTTAATACATTCATACGCATAGAGAAATTATTTTTTCTCCTTGCTCTTTATACAAGCATCATTGCTGAGCCTAGAACTAGAGAGAGGAAGTCCATCAAGGGAAATTTTTAGCAAACTTGGGGAGAAAATCAAGTAATACTATTCTCACTCTTCCTTTCTTTTCTTTGCAAATAATAACAAATCCTAATTTTAAAATTTTAGTTGTTTCTCTAGAGTTGGAACTCATGTATTATTTTGATAATTCAAGTCATTAATAATTGGTTTGGAATTAATGAGGCATAGTTATCTACCTTTTTAGGTTTTGGAAGTTGTTTTATTAGGTATTGAGCATGATTCAAATTTGAAAAAAAAAAGGAAAGACAAAAAAATCTCTACAATTGAGTGGAGACTTGAGAAGTACTCTCAATTTACTAAGATAGCAAATGAATCAACTTGGTTATGTTCCCATTGAAATATACTTGTAATCCAATTAGAGGCCATGGGTTGTTAAATTTATTTATGCAAGTAGTATAGAGACATTTACATACAAGTGCTAAATTCTTTTAGCAAATATTTGAGAGAGAATTTATAAAACTTCATCTCTATGCCCAAGATATGGATTGAGAGGGCTGCAAAAAGAAGAAAAAAGAGAAGTATTCTCTAGTGGGTTGTAGTGAACATAAATTGATTGAAAATAAATTAAGTAGGCTGCTGTAGGCTTTGGTTAAAAAAAACAGAGAGAGAAAATAAGTCGGTTGCAGTGGGTTTTAGTGGGAAAAAACAATAAAAGATAAGAGATAAACTCTAATGACTGCAGTGGGTTCTAATGTGCAGGGTTGGAAAAAGAGAAGGAAAAAAGTGAGAGAAATGAAAGTGATAAAAAACCATGAGAAGCATGTAAGTGACGTTTTAGTGCATTGGCTTTCATGTAGGTCCAAATGATATTTTGCTCTTGGTTGGTAGATAATTGTTATTGGTTTACGTTGGAAGATTCTTAATATTGTGATTAAGTTATTTTTTTGAAATATATATAAAGGTTCCAAAATTTAGGAAAGAAATATATTTTGTGTGGAGAATATTTTCAAGCATTTAACTCATCAATTAATTAAAAGTTTGTACATCACCTTATCATGAACATGTCTAATCATGCCCCCGCTAAAGTTAAAGATAGCCTAAATTGTGCAAAATCAAATGAAAAAAGTACGATCTGTGAGGTGATTTGTCAAGTTGATGATCTAAATCTTCTTATTTAATCTTGACAGTCAAGCATAACATGCAACACTTGTTTGTGATATATATTATATTCACATGACCCAAGCATGATGGATATAATAATGAGGGTAGCAAAGTGATAAGGGAATTAAATATAATGATATTGCATATGCATGACCTAGTAATAAATTGTTAATGATGTCATGAATGATAGAGACGGATATATACATGTGAATGAACGAATCATGTCTTTATAGGTCATGTATATTATGTATTATGAAATTGAGGATAGGAAGGAGTTATATAGTAGATAAAGAGGCATATAAGAATTGTTATAATATTAAGGCCAAAAATCTTTTACTGCAGCAGTTTGGGTGATATTGGATCACTGAGTGATAACTAGTACGCAATAAGATATGTTTGTTATTGTAATACAGTATGGGAACTGAATGATAATACATAGTGGTATGGCATGATTCAACGCTATGCGATTGAGGCTAGGACCCAGGTATGTACGAACACTTATACGATAATGGAGAATAACACTATCTTATTTATTAATATACTTTCTATAATTAATTTGAACGATAAGTGAGATTAATAGAATACATAATCAAGATACATAGAGTAATTGTTTCGTCAAATTTATTTATTTATTTATATTTGCTTACATGTTTAATTTTATATATTCACAATCAACACTAATATGAGCACGCCCACATATACTAATACTCATGTACTATGATAGTATACATTTTTCTTTCTTTTAGGTGTTACTTACTGTGTTTAATCCTCTAGATTCTGAACCTAGGTATTGAGGAGTCAGAAGAAGAGCCTGCACCAATCGGAGATTCATATTTCGTTGATCAAGCAGAATAATATTAAGAAGTGGATTTAGTATCATAATTCTATATATACTGTTCATATTTGTTTTATCGAGTAATGTTCCTTTTTATAATTCTTTTGTTGTACATATCTAGAACAATGTACTCTTTCACGTAATCAATCTTATATTTCATAAACGTTACTTTAGTTTCAGACATGTTATTTATGTATCTTGTATGACAGTAGTTACGTTTATTCTAAGATCATAGGATAATCCAGTGAAATTTTAAGTAGTATCTTCCGTTTTGAGAAGCAGTTGAAAAAAGAGGGAATACAACGAGCCACAAAATATGTTTGCATCCATGACCTTGATCAAGATGTTGAGGACAAGTTTTCATGTTGGCATGATAGCGTATGCAATGGATATGGTTGAGATGAATGTGTAGAGTCAAGTAGCGCTCGTTCTTAGGGGAGACACTAACCAAGTGATGGTGGCCGATAGCGAGGTCATCGAACTTAGGGAGCAGATTTGGGTGGCGTTAGACGCACTCTTGGAGGCGAGTGGTAACGAAGAGATCATGCTGTCTCAAAGCCTTTCAATCTCTTCCTTTGCATACATGGACGACGACATTTGTGGCGGTGCTCAAGATAACCTGTTCGTGCTCATTGTGCTGCCCTTCCACAAGTCTCAGAAACCCGATGGCAGGATGGACAATTTGCGCAGGCATCATTGCAACATTCGTCATTCACCTTAAAGTGTTCTGCTTGATTCAGCATAGAGGCCATTGCAGCTGATGGGCCAGGGCAGCGTATATTCGATGCAATGCCGCCGCGAGGGATGGAGATGAAGGTGGACAATGAGTACTTTGCTGGTTTCCATGAGCAGTACATCACGAAGGGTAGCTTCTTTTACATGGAAAAATATGTGAAGCACGTCGTCGAGACAGTGAAGATTCAGCAGGAGATGTCAAGGGAGTACCGGTAGTTCATCATCGAGCAAGGAAGCGAGCGCATGATACTGAGTTCCCAAAGTTGTTTGGGGGGGGAGGGGGAGAGAGAGAGAGAGAGAGAGAGAGAGAGAGAGAGAGACTATCTGAGCGTTCACGTCTGCCTTGGAATAGAGGATGAAAGTGTTAGCAAAAGATAGCGGAATAATACTAATACAACAACCAGCAGAATCAAATAGTTAACGAAGAGAAAAATAGCAGAGACAGAGAACACACAGATTTAATGTGGTTCGGCAATATGCCTACGTCCACGGGGACACGATCGAAAAACTTCCACTATATCAAAAGAGAAT
Source organism: Dracaena cambodiana (assembly GCA_036321105.1). NCBI lineage: Eukaryota > Viridiplantae > Streptophyta > Magnoliopsida > Asparagales > Asparagaceae > Dracaena > Dracaena cambodiana. The sequence continues at coordinate 30,406,824 of JAYEPQ010000016.1, forward strand.
TACAATACTCTAGTTTTCAACCACAAGAGAAAACACAAAGAAATCACACAAGATTTTGAGATCAAACCCTAACCTCTTATTGCAGTGATTTACCTCTTTGATTCGGCCGCGTCTACTTTGCCGCAAACAACAAATTATTTGCTTCCACCGCAAATAATTTTTCTTCTCTTGCTACTGCCACAAGAAAAAAACTAGCCGCCTTCTTTAATTTGTTGTTTGGCCGAAAAATTGCTCAACCATAAAATAACTACAGTGCCGCAATTATTTGCTATGATTTGCTTCTTCCCTTCGGCCCGCAACTCCAAATCAAGAGCAGCAGAAAAATCAAGAAGAGAACCCTCGGCTACCTTGTTTGCTGCAGTCGTCAAAGCAAAAATTAACTTCGGTCCAATTTCAAAACCCTAGCACCACACCCTATATATATATATTATATCAGAATGTGTTTGGGCCGGTTTTGAACCCGTTTCAGTTGACCGAAACCCGCTGCGGCAATAGGCTCAATTAGCAATAATCTCCCACTTGGAGACCATTGCTAAAAAATGTAATCTCTATACATGATAATCCCAGTGTCCAAAGTTTTTACCTCGATCGTTTAAAGTCCCAATTTCAGCATTCAATACAAATGCACCAAAGTTGAGCAATAGCTCAACTTTTTCCCATCAACCGGTTTTGTCAACATATCTGCAGGATTCTTACTGCCCTCAATCTTCTCCAATTTCAATTGGCCATCCTCTAACAAGAATTTAATAAAGTGATATCTTAAGTGAATATGTTTAGTCCGTGAAGGATACGCCGAGTTCTTAGCAAGATGAATTGCACTTTGACTGTCACTGAATAACCTGCAATCCACTCCATCGAAACCCAACTCACTCATCAATCGCTGCAACCAAATAAACTCCTTACTTCCTTCTGCAGCTGCAACATATTCAGCTTCTGTCGAAGATAGAGCAACAATTGATTGTAATCTAGAAACCCAGCTTACCGCTGTCTCTCCTACAGTAAAGACGTAACCAGTAGTGCTCCTGCCATTGTCTCTATCACCCGTATGGTCCGAATCCACAAAACCCTGCACATCAATGTTATCACCCCCAAAACATAAACAATACTTTGAAGTACTTTTCAAATACCTGAAAATCCACTTCACTACTTGCCAATGTTCCTTCCAAGGTTCTTCATGAATCTACTCACTACTCCCACTGCATATGCAATATCTGGTCTTGTACTCACCATTGCATACATGAGACTCCCAACGGCTAATGAATAAGACACATTCTCCATGTGTCTTATTTCCTCATCTGTCTCAGTACCTTGCTCTTTTGACAGTTTGAACTGTCCACTAAGAACTGTAGTTACCGATTTTGCATTATCTATGTTGAATATCTCCAACACCTTCTTGATGTACCCCTCCTGAGATAACCACATTTTCTTGTTTTTCTTATCTCGGGTAATTTGCATCCCAAGAAGTTGTTTAGCCTCACCCATATCCTTCATAGAGAATCTCCCTGCCAACTTCCTTTTCAGATCATTGATTTTCTTCATGCATGTACCTGCCACAAGTATATCATCTACATACAAAGTAAGTATAATAAAGTTACCATTCTTAAACTTTTGTAGATATACACAATGATCTGAATTGCTTCTGGCAAAACCCGGATCCAACATAAACTTGTCGAACTTCAAGTACCATTGCCTCGCGCTTATTTCAACCCATACAAGCTCCTTTTCAGTAGACATATCCAATTATCTTTTCCTTTAACTTTATATCCTTCAAGCTGTTCCATGTATATTTCCTCCTCCAAATCACCATGAAGGAAAGCAGTCTTCACATCGAGCTGCTCTAAATACAATCCTTTCACAGCCACAATACTTAGTATTGCTCTGATAGAAGTCATCTTGACAACAGGTGCAAATATTTTATTGAAGTCAATACCTTTTCTCTGACCGTATCCCTTCACCACAACTCTAGCCTTGAACCTTTGTATCCTTCCTCCCTCATGTTTTACCCTGTATACCCACTTGTTATGCAATACTTTCATCTTTTCCGGTCGCTTCACCAATTTTCATGTGTGATTCTCCTCCAAAGAAGACATCTCATCATGCATGGCTTGCTCCCACTTAAGATAAAATTTATTCTGCATAGCCTCTTGGTAACTCTCTGGTTCACCTACATCAGTATACAAAACATGATATAATGGAAGATAAAGTTTTTTGGTTGGCTTCCTTATCCTCGTGCTCCTCCTCAAAGTGGGAACACTCTCTGATGAAGTACTAGAACCATCTATTTCAGTCAATGGCTCTCTTTCCTGTTCGGTCTCATCTGAAACTTATGTATTCTCAGATGTAGTCATTTCTTCTCCTTCAGATATAAGTATTTCTTCCTTTCTTTTATCCATGGGATCCATCCCATCCTATGGCTCATCCAGCTCCAAATACTCTTTTTCCACAGTTTTCTCACTCTTACTTTCCGTTCGGTCTTTATACATACAGCCCTCATTAAATACTACATATCTGCTATGAATTACCTTGTTATGCTCATAATCCCATAAGCGATAACCATATTCGTCGCCACCGTATCTAATGAATGCACACTTTTGAGATTTAGAATCAAGCTTCTTTCTCATCTCATGATCCACATGTGCATATGCTATACAACTGAACACTTTTAAGAATGAATAATTCACAGTTTTACCAGACCACACCTCCTCTGGAATTCCTCCATCTAAAGCACTAGCTGGACTTCTGTTGATCAGATAGACTGCCGTATCTACAACGGCTCCCCAAAATTGCAAAGGCAAACCTACTTGTAGTCTCATACTCCGAGCTCGCTCCAAAGTGGTTCTATTCATCCTCTCAGCCACGCCATTTTGCTGCGGTGTCCTCGGTACAGTTTTTACTCTCCTGATTCTGTGGGTAGAGCAATAGTCATCGAACTCTCTATTGCAAAATTCCCCACCATTGTCTGATAACAGACATTTCACTTTCAAACTTGTTTCATTCTCAACAAGAGCTTTTCATACCTTGAAGATTTTGAAGACATCGGATTTCTACTTAAGTGCGAATATCCATATTTTCCTGCTTGCATCATCTATGAAAGAAGAAACTTTGCCGAAGAAGGCCCCCATACATCTGTATATACCAACTCCAATCTCTCGGTTTTCTTCTCCTTGCCATCCTTCATAAAACTAACTCTTTTTTGCTTTCCAAACACACAGTTCTCACAGAAATCAAAATTAGTATCTTTCATATCTATCAACATGCCTCTAGATTGCAATACCCTCATGCCGCTCTCGCTCAAGTGACCGAGTCTCTGATGCCATAAGCTAGCTTTCTCATTCTTCACGGTGGCCAAAGAAACAACGTGATCCACTGAGCTTGAAAGTAAATATAGAGTTCCCACTCTCTCACCCTTGACCACTATCATTGCTCCTTTGCTAATCTTCTATTGCTTCTTCTCAAATAAGATTTGATAACTTCACTATCCAGCCTGCTAACAGATACCAAATTCTTCTTCAAATTTGGTATGTGCCTGACCTCTTGTAAAAGCAACTTTCCACCACTGTGCAACTTTAACTGAATTGTCCCTTTACCGACAATCTTGCATTCCTGCCCATTACCAACAGTCACATGCCCAAAATCACCTTGGACATAATTATCAAACCATTCTCTACGAGCAGTGCAATGGAACGAAACCCCTGAATCCACAAACCACGAATCTGACCTTGATTCTGTATAAGCAGACAAACACAAGTTATTATACTCTTCACTTGGATTCACCACGTTCGCTCCTTCCTTATTTTTGTTTGGACAATCCTTCTTCATATAACCCTCTGTCTTACATTTCCAACACACTAACTTTTTCTTGAAGTTTCTCTTAGACTTTGATCTTCCTCTTTGCTTTGACTCCCTGCTTAAACTTCTACCATTTTCCTTCCTTCTGTCATTATCAATCGACAGAGCAGTACTTGTATAAACTGTGCTCTCACCCATACTCTTTTTCATCAATTCATCATTCATGATTGTATTCACAACATCATTAAATTTAAGAGCAGTATTGGAAGAATTGCTGATGGCCATAACAACATTACTCCAACTATCCAGTAACGAACACATAAACATCAAAGTTTTAATGTCATCAGCAAAGACAAAATCTAAGGATTCAAGTTGTGCCCATAATGTGTTAAATTCATTCAAATGATTAACAACTGAACTATCAGAAGGCATCCTCAAGTTGAACAATTTTTTCATTAGAAACAGTCTATTTGAAGCAGACGGCTTCTCATAAAATTTAGCCAACGCTGACATCAAACCTGAAGTGGTCTTCTCCTTGGAGACGTTGAACACAACCTGTTTTGTCAGGCACAATCGAATCTGCGCCAAAGCTCTCCTGTCCAACAATTCCCACTTCTCATCTATCATCTTTTCTGGTTTTTCTCCAAACAGTAGTTGATGTAAATTCTTTTGATATAAATAATCTTCTATCTGCAACTTCCACCATTGAAAATCTGTCCCATCAAAATTTTCAATCTTTCCCTTCCTATCTTCCGCCATAACTCCCACTCAAAATCAATACCGATCTGAGTGAAATATGACCCGAACCAGGGCTCTAATACCAATTATTAGCAAAACATAGCGGAATAATACTAATGCAATAACCAGCGGAATCAAATAGTTAACGAAGAGAAAAATAGCAGAGACAGAGAACACGCAGATTTAACGTGGTTCGGTAATATGCCTACGTCCACGGGGACACGATCGAAAAACTTCCACTATATCAAAAGAGAATTACAATACTCTAGTTCTCAACAAAATACAAAGAAATCACACAAGATTTTGAAATCAAACCCTAATCTATTGTTGCAGTGATTTAGCTCTTTGCTTCGGCTGCATCTACTTTGCTGCAAACAACAAATTATTTGCTTCCGCCGCAAATAATTTTTCTTCTCTTGCTACTGCCACAAGAAAAAAACTAGCCGCCTTCTTTAATTTGTTCTTTGGCCGAAAAATTGCTCAACCATAAAATAATTGCAGCGCCGCAATTATTTGTTGTGATTTGCTTCTTCCCTTCGGCCCGCAACTCCAAATCAAGAGCAGTAGAAAAATCAAGAAGAGAAGCCTCGGCTACCTTGTTTGCTGCAGTCGTCAAAGCAAAAATTAACTTCGGTCCAATTTCAAAACCCTAACACCACACCCTATATATATATATATATATATATATATATATATATATATATATATATATATATATATATTATATCATAATGGGTTTGGATCGGTTTTGAACCCGTTTCGGTTGACCGAAATCCGCTGCGACAATGGGCTCCAGTAGCAACAGAAAGTTGGGTTTAGGTTACAGGTACAAGTGAGACAGAAGAGAATATTTTGGGGTTTATGAAAATAGAGTTTTCAGTTTAAATAATAGTGAAGATAACTCACCGTTTCCTAATACTATTAAAAATTAATGTATCAAAGTGAGATTTCAAATTTTAGAAGTAATATATTATATTAGTACAAGGGTACTACAATTAACTTTTCTTTTTTATTTTTTTTTTAACTCGTATTTTTTGCTTTTTTGGTGATAAACATCCAATCACACATTCTTGAGGGGAGTTTCTAAATGAGCACACCATTTTTCCCAGAGCCCACTATAAAAGTTTTCAAATATAACAAGATTGTCTTTAAATTTTTAGGACCAAATTGCTCACTTCTTCAACCTCAACTCTCTCTCCCTCCCGCACGACTCATTGGCAAAGGCGGACGCCCGACTGTACTGCAGCAGATTGGGGGGAGTTATGTAGTGGGTTGGAAGGGAGATCTGTAGTGGGTTAGGTGATGTGGCTGGTACTAGATAAGTAGAGAGGAATTTTTAGGATTAGTAGGAAAGTTGAGTTTTAGGAAAAGTGAATGAGAGAATATAGGGATAATATTTTAGATACTTTCAGTATGCTCACTATGGAAAAACTCTCTTTTTTGAAAAAAGAGGTTAGATTCACTTAGAAAACTGGGCTCACTGGAAAAAACGGTGTGCTACTCTAGAAACTCCTACTCCTGAGCCCTAAGAACAGACCCGAACCCAGCCCTCCCCGAACCCGCCGCCAACCCTTGCTCCCCAAGCCTAAGGACGGGGTCCGAACTCAACCCCACTAAAACCCCACTCCCCACCTCCGTTAGGGTTCTCATTACCAAACAAAACACTTCCTTCTCTCTCCTAGGGTTCTAGATCTCAGCATCCATCCATGGCCGGCGGCGGTCAGCAAGCGGTCTCCCTCCTCAACAACATCGCGAAGGCGGCGTTCAGCCTCGGCTTGAGCGCGACGGCCCTCAACGCCTCCCTCTACACCGTCGACGGCGGTCAGCGTGCCGTCCTCTTCGACCGGTTCCGCGGCGTCCTAGACACGACCGTGGGCGAGGGGACCCACTTCCTGATCCCATGGCTGCAGAAGCCCTACATCTTCGACATCCGCACCCGGCCCCACACATACAGCTCTAACTCCGGCACTAAAGACCTCCAGATGGTCAACCTCACCCTCCGCGTCCTCGCCCGCCCCGACGTCCCCCACCTCCCAACCATCTTCAAGTCTCTCGGCACCGAGTACGACGAGAAGGTCCTGCCCTCCATCGGCAACGAGGTCCTCAAGGCCGTCGTCGCCCAGTTCAACGCCGACCAGCTCCTCACCGAGCGGCCCCGCGTCTCGGCCCTCGTCCGAGACTCGCTGGTTCGGCGTGCCAGGGACTTCAACATCGTGCTGGATGACGTGGCCATCACGCACCTGAGCTACGGGCAGGAGTTCTCGGTGGCGGTGGAGAAGAAGCAGGTGGCGCAGCAGGAGGCGGAGAGGTCCAAGTTCCTGGTGGCGAAGGCGGAGCAGGAGAGGCGGGCGGCGGTTATTAGGGCGGAGGGGGAGAGTGAGGCTGCGAAGCTGATATCGGACGCCACTGCAGCGGTGGGGACGGGCATTTTGGAGCTGAGGAGGATCGAAGCTGCAAGGGAGATTGCGGCGACTCTGGCTAAGTCACCGAATGTGGCGTACCTGCCGGGTGGGAATCAGATGCTGCTTGGGATCAATCAGAACACCTTAGGCAGCCGTTGAAGAAGGAATTTAGTAAAATGCTCTCTCTTAATCCTTTTGGTTTTAATGTTGCATTTTGGTGCCCTAAGTTAATGAACAATTTTGCGGTAATAATTGTGAACTTGGGGTGTTTATGAACATTTAGTTGCATTGGATTTGGTACGAGTAAGATTCAGATGTGCTTAACTTTACTCGGTTATATAGAATTGGTTATATGATGTTTTCATATGCCGTGTGTTCAATTTGTTTATGTTTTACAATCATTGTGATACATTTATACTGGAATTTTGAGTTTATATATGTGCTTACCCCCTTTCACGTGCTTAACTAAATGGCTTTCGATTATGGGTTGTAGGAGTCACTAGGTGTCTGGTGCCTGAAGTATGTATGATGAAGTGCTTGAATGTTGAATCTTTGTTTGTTAATTGCCTTGTTTGTTAAATTACAATGTTCTACATGAGTATGGGCATTTTGCCCCTAAGCATTTGTTTATGTTATCTATTAAAGTAGTATGCAATTCATAAGTTTATTGCTTGAATTTATGAGAAGTGCAAGTCTTAAGATTTGGATGGATTTGGATGATGCAGTGTAGATTTAGCCATTTGTTTTTGAATATATGAATTTGAAACCAATTTGCTTTATTTTGTAAACTTATAGCTAGTTTTCAAACTTGTACATATCTTTTCAACATCTGTTATGCTCATCCTCTCATTTATTTCGGTATTGCATCTATATGTTTGCTTCAGGTTAGGTTCAATGAGAGTTGTATACTGAGTAAATGTCGGGGTTGATCCTAGTGGGTAAAAGTCTGTCATGAAACTAATTTTTGGCTTATGTTTTTAATAAATATGTTAGCCAATGGTTGGATAGGCCCTGGTTGGATCCTAAGAATCATGGACATGTCATTGGGGATGCCGTGTCTGTGTTGGACGTGTCTCGATGCCAACGTGCTAGAGACACCAAAAAACATGTCAGACATTTCACAAGGCATGTCCAATTAACTAAAGGAAAAAATGCCGTGTTATTTTCATGTCCGAGCTTTTTATAAGTTGTATATGAAAAAAATAAAAAAATTAAAAATGAACATTGTTAAATTGGTAATTTCTATCTAACTTAGTTTTATGAGGTTATATTATAATGTTTTCAGTAGTTATGAATTTTATTTGGTTTCTATGTTTGAAGAAATTTTTTTTATGTTTCTATATTTGAAGAAATGTTTTTTAATCACATTCTACGCCTATCTATGATCCGCCATCATCATCACCTTTTCCTTATATCTTTTTACCTATAAAGGGTGAGAGAGAGATAAATGCGTGGTTGATGGTGTGGCTTTTCCTTTGTAAAGGAATAAAGAGGCATGAACTCACACTCACATGTTCTCTGTAATTACATTTTAGATATTTTAGTAAAATTATAATATTAATAATAGAATACTATATACTAGTATTTATATTTTTTTTCCAAGTCTTTTCTTTGTCGGTGTCCTCATTCTTTCATAAATGCCTTGTTCCATGTATGTACTCTAATCCGTGTCTGAATTTGTAATTGTAACCATGCTTTCTAGGTTGGATCCTCATTGATTACAGTTGCACGGGTAGAGTTCCAGCTAGTCGCTAGGTATTTGTTATTAGTTCTATATATTCCCCTCTTTTTCTTAGAAACACCTGACTTTCCTGCCCATCATCATGCTTTCATGCACAGCCTACTTTCCTTGCCTTCTTCCTGTTGGCTCTTCATATTTTTAATCTAATTCAGTTATAGCTAGTTGTTGTCTGTAAGTTAGGATTTCCACATTAGGGATATGTACTTTAGTCTACTCTTAACATACATCGATACATATTGTCTTATTTTATGGAGGAATGTCCAGGGAACACTAGACATTGGACACCATCAACTTCTGTTTGCGACCATCCTCTTTTTTGAATCTTCAACTATCTATGAAGTTAAAATAAATGATTATTGCTATATATTGTGGACATAGGAGGTTATATTATATAGATCGAAACCTTCTTCATCAGCTTATTCAAAATCATTTTGAAGAGATCGGCAGATTCTGGTCCAGTAACGGGGTTCATAAAATTGACAAGGCCTACGTCTTTGACCTGTTTGATTATAAAGCATTTTTTGGTTAATCACTTGAAACTTGATTGTAATTCATGGATATGCAGTGATACAAGTGATTATGGAGAATACTGGATGTTAGTTTGCAATGCATACCATTTTTTTGAGAATAGTCTTTTTGTTGGACATGGTTACCAAATGATATTATAGCTGCTAACTATTTCTCAGTACTATCTTTGACCTGTTTGATTGTTTAGATCCTCTAATATTTAGATATAAAAATTTACTTTAAGCGTATTATAACAAGCAATGCTTTGTAATACCTAAGGGCACCTATATATGGTTGAATATCTTTTGTTGGAAGAGTGCTAATTGTATGTCTCTATGTCTGAAAATTCTACTCCTCTTTATTTCCATTTCTCCTTCATGGTTGAAGTTGATACATATCCTCACAGATACAAAAGTTTTGCTAGAAATGATTATGACAGGCCAAACTCCATCATTACCGCCCCGTACAACTTTTGAGATTCTAGTTGCTATCTCGTTAATGTTTATTTCCTTCATAATAGCTTGCCTCAACAATGTTGTCATCCACTAAGTCTTCCAAATTAAATTGCAGTCCTATTTGCAGGACAGCTGAAAGCTCCTAAGAAGATTCGATTAAATTTTTCATAACCACCCACTCTCACATCCTTGGAATTCTCTGAGAATTATGAACAAAAGATCTTTGGTAGGCCTTTGGTAGGTAAGCAAAAACTACCTTATTGATTTTATATACTTTTACCCAATATCCAAAATCTTGAAGGGTTTACATTCAGGAGAGTTACATCAGGATAGACATAATATTCACTGCATGTGCAATATTTTGATCTTGGACATTCTGTTAAGTTGCATGCTGATTTGTCGTTTATCTGTTTATGCAAAGATAGGCTCTACTGGCCTAGCTTATTTGGGCTATTCTCTCAACTATGTGCTTGAGACAGGCCTGAATGTATAATATTTGTTTAAATGTGATGCATCAACATAACTGTGAGTTTTTTACTTGCTTTTTGGCATTATATTAAGATTTAGTGGTAGAATGTTTGAGACAATATTGTTACTTCAAACGGGCCCTGTGTCAAATCATTTCCCCAGGTGTTTCTCTGTTCTGAATGAAATTCTTGCTGGAAATTTGAGATGAAGAGAGGTGTCCTTTGGTGAAATAAAGTTACCAAGTAGATTGGGCATGTATTTTTCTTTCCCCACCTAGTTTTTCGAATATTGATGCTGTTTGAACATTGCTAGGTGGAATATCAAACACATTCTACAATTTTTAGCTTCTAAATTTTCGCTTGGGCTGTAATAATGTTGTTCTAGTTAATAGTGACTGAATTGTTCTGGCCCGGTTGCTCAAAATGTCATTTGGATCTATGACATCAAATTTTTTTTTTTTTTTTTTGCTAGTCAAATTCATGAACATATTTTTGGTAACATTGCTTATCCAGAACTTTTTACAAATTAGAGCCGAGGCTCATTGGCTGAAAAGACACTAAGATAAAGTTGGTCCTGAATGCATATGTATTTGTGTTCTGTTTCTCGGTTAAAAAGCTGAACTAGTTTCAGATTTTCTTTGGAGCTCACCTGTTACTTTACCGAATTGTTTCGTTCAATCACAAATGATGGGAGCTAAATTTACTTGTTCTATACAAGTTGTTTAATATACTGTTTAGTCACTCTTTAGGTATAGGATTAGAACTATAACCTCTCTTTTGGTACAATGAATCACAGACTTTTGTTGTTTATTGAATGATTTGTGCTTTTCCCTTTCAAATGTTACTTACTCAGAGCTCTTTTTTAGAGCTCTTTTTTAGGTACGAGAATGGGCAGGTCTAGGAGCTAGTCCTTGCTTTTCCCTTTCAAATGTTACTTACTCAGAGCTCTTTTTTAGGGATGAGAATGGGCCGGTCTAGGAGCTAGTCCTTCACTTGTCATATTCAAAATTTTAAATTAAAAGTGAAAATAGATTTCCCCCATTCTCATCTCAACTATCCTGTCTTATTCATAAGTGGAACTAAATCATCTCCATTATTGGTTTTTAGAATTTAGACTTGGTTTCGATCGTAATTGGATTTTTTTTTTTTCCTTTTTTTCCCCTATATTCTTTTCATGATGAAAAGATTAGAGTAGACTGTTGAATAATTCTATTAGTTGTTAAATCTTATGCAATGAACTAAAAATAATAGCAACTAAATTCAGAATAATTCAATTAATTTTTATAGCTTGGTAATGTAAGTCTAGAAAGTGCAATTTTAAAAGAAAATCCAAATCCTGAATCTTATTTTAAATAAGGACAAGTTCATCTCTGTTTACAAAGCCAACCAAGTTGTGAACGCTAGGATGTTTTCTATATTTCAGAAAATATATTATTATTAATTCGGAGTTACCTGGCCCTGATTCAAGCCTTAAATGAGCTCTTTGGTGTAATCCCAAATTCTCAGATAGTCTAACAACTAATCTTAATTTACGATCCTAAACTTAATATATAGAAGGGTTAATTACAGTCAGACCTTCTATAGTATTGCGAGTGTGTAATTTAACACCCCTGAAGTTTGAAACTCTAAAAAAACCTCCTGAATTTAGTTATTTTCACTTTCCTTTTTTTACTAAAATACACTCTTGTTCCTTAAATTTCTATTCTACCTCCATCCCTTCCTTTAATGAGTGTGCTGGTTAAAAGGAAGGATCGGGGTAGAATATGAATTTAAGGGACAAAAGTGCACTTTAGTAAAAAAAAGAAGTGAAAATAACTAAGTTCAGGGGTTTTTTTAAGAGTTTGGGTGTTAAGTTACACACTCCCAATACTACAAGGGATTTAACTGTAATTAACTCTATATAAAAAGTCTAAATTATAACTAAGCCTAATTTATACAAAGTTTAGACTATAACTAAGTCCAATTTGTGCAAAGTCTAAATTATAACTAAGCCTAGTCCATACTTTAAATCCTATGCAACATTCTTCCTTCACCTTCTCCCTGATTGATTCATGTTCATTGATTCTTCTTCGGGAAATTCATTTTGAGCACATCACTTTGCTTAGTGAGCCCAACTTTCTTAGTAGGGGATTAACCCCCCCAACAATTTTCACACTGTTCCAGCTCGTAACTGGTTTCGCATCGTTCAGCGATTAGGTGGGCTTACTATGCAAAGTGGTGTGCTCGAATAGTATTTCCCTTCTTCTTAACAACCAATAAGTTCGTTTACTAATCTTGACCCATTTTCTATCTCACAGTAGCATTTTTTGACTCTTAGCATCTAAACAATTTTGTTAAATATTGCTCTTAGTATTGGAGAGAAAAGATTGGGATTTTTAAACTAGAATTTGAAAATAGGTTGGGTGAAATGAGGCTATGTAAGATGAATATGAACAAGTTTGGAAACTTGATTGTTTTCTGAAAATAAATATTAACTTGGTTCTTTTTTAAAATAAAATTCAAGATTTGGATTTTTCCCATCCATGTAAAAAGACTATTATATATTTTTAATCAAATCAACTCACGGGCACATTATTTGGCAAAATTTAGATATTATCAGCAAAATTCGGGTAAAGACCAAGTGCTTTAAGGTATGATGCGTTAAATTAAATTAAAAAAAATGACCTTTTTTGATCAAAATAATATCTTTATATTTAAAATACAAGTAAACAATATAATATTCAATAAAAATATTTGCTTTAACTTTTCTACACTCGAGTACACATTAACTATAGTTATGTATGACAAAATTGTTCAAATTAATATTGCATTTTTCAGTTATCGTTATTTATCTTCTCTTGACATTTGCAAAAATGAAAAAGATAAAATATTTAAATAATTTTTAAAATGTAAAAAATAATTTTCTTTTATAGTTGGTTTGATAAAGAGGAGGAAAAAAAAAAAATGTAAAGTTTACATATTTTTTGTAATCTCAATAATTATTTTATGGCATGATATTTCAACAATTTATTTAGTAATTTTAAAAATTTTATTCTTATTTAATATCAATAAGCTTCTCAACAATTTAAAAAAAAAGAATATGGTTCCACGATTTACTATCTGCGAAATTTGTTTTTGAAAATCATAATTGCAAAATTTGTTTCATAATTAATTTTCGCTATCAAGTAAAGCTTGCGAAGGAAATGACTCGTGTCAAGGAGATTTGGTGAGTCTTACTATTGTGAGCTTTGTCGATTCGTACTAAAAGATAATTTAAGTCCATAATTGAGGAGGAAAATATTAGACTCAGATAAGGTAACTCAAAGGAAAGTCATAAAAAATAGAATTATTTTCTTGACAAGACTAGGATTGGTTCAATTTAGATGTGGGATCAAAAGGTTATGATTTAATTGTGTCTGATGTTTAAGCCTCAATTTCTCACTAACACAAACACTAGCTTCAAACTATATTTTGATGAGGATAAGTTGATAATTATCAAAAGATCATAAAGAAGTTGTAAATATTTGAATTATGTTTTCAACAAGTTGAAAAGCAGCTCAATTTGAGTTTAGAATCAAAAGTTATGACAGTTTTACTAGAACTATTATAAGAGTCTCACTGCTTTGTAGTAACGTTGAATTCAAACTCAGTTTTGATAAAGATAAGAACTAGAGAAATATTTATAGTTAAAATTTGTATATAACTGAATTATATTTCCAATGAGCCCAAGATAATTCCAATCGAAGCTTGGAGCCGAAAATTATAATGGTTTTGTTGAACTGGTACGTGAAATAGGCAAATATTGCGCACAAAAGCCTGACCTTCGAATGTGGGTCTACAACCACACGATCCAAAATGCGGCCCAAAATCTGCTAGTCTACATTTTAGCCCAAGATCCCTGTTTTACTCATGCAAAACATGGATCTTGCGCTTAAGTTCATGTTTTGATAAAAACACGAACCTAATGCAAGCCTCGTGTTTTTTGTGCCCTGCATTTTGCACAAACATCAACTTTGAATATGATTTTAAAAGTTCTAGAGGCAAAATTAGAAATGGTGTAAATACAAAAAAACATAGGAAATTAAATTCTCTTTAAAAACATTAGAATCAATTCATTTGGAATTCTAGATTAAAACTTATGGTTGAAATGCCGAGAGGATATACAGACAACCACACCTTCACATTTTGCACAATCAACAACTTTAAAGCAATTTTTAATGAGCATATTGTTGGAATTTGAGAAAACAATATAAAAAAAAAATTACAAGATTTTCAATAATATTTCAAACAAAAGAATAATCAATTTAATTGGACTTATCGTTCAAAATATATGATCATTTTAATGAGCACTAGTGCTCTAGATAACAACATTACTTATTAAAGAGTATGAGAGTACAGATGGTACATGATTTCTTACTAGAGGATTTTTGAGTGTTGTGAAAAATAATTTCTTATCTTGTTCTATCCAAAAGAAGACTTCTTAGAGCTTGGCTGAGATAGAGAATCAAAATCCTTACGGGTTAAAGAGCATTGTTCTAATTCACAGTCTAGAGGCAAATGATCGTCTAAATACAAAAGGTCTTGAAGAAGTTGATGAAATACTTTGCCTTGGAAGAACTTTCCTAGAGGTAAAGCTTAAAGTTTGATAACGGAGAAAAGTTGAAAAGAAGAGTGATAAATGAAGGGGCTTTTAGCCTTATAGGCTCATGCAAGAGAGAGGGGATATTATACGGAAGTTATGAATGAGGAATTGTAGAGAGGTACTCTCCCAACCACTCCCTCTTGCATATTCACAAGAGCGTCATTGGTCAATTATTGACCGAGATCAATGGCTCATATCATGAGATCAAACCAAATAGATTAGAAAAAGGTTTAGGGTAAATATGAAACAATAAATTAAATAATTATATTCCAGAAATTAACAAAATGCAAAATTAAGTTATGGATTAAAAATTAAGTCTAATTCATTTATATCAGATTGGTATCGATGTTCAGGCTTGGGTTCCATTAATACTCTTGCATTAGTTATTTTTTATTTTCGCTTTCTCATACCAACAATTGCTTGAAAGTTATATTTGCATAAAATTATTTAAAATGTAATTATTGCAATGCTAATTAACATATATTATACCATCTTTCCAAAAACTATACACACTCGGACATACTCCTAAGCGTGACACATATTTCTCACTCCTAAAGGGACTGAGTAGCAGTTACAAGGATTTGAGAGAACAAAATCAAAATACGAGATATCGGTCTATAAAATGTCCAACTGAAAAACTTCCGAGAGCTCTTTAACGGATTCATCTATACATAGTTATTGTAAAATCACAACTTTCAGAGAAACTTAAATCAATTACTGTTGTATTCTTATATAATCAGAAGAGAATAAATCATATCATATATTAACTTCAGTACTATAAATATAACCGGTTCATACAGAAGGCACTAACCAAAATGGTAGAGAAACAATATTCTCTACATATGAGCAGGCTCTAAAGGATGAGATAGTCTCTTTCTCCAAGTTGAAAATATAGATGACTGATGAGTGCCATATATTGCATATTTATAGCCTTCATATTACCTATTTTTGTATATAAATAATGCTACTTGGGTATTTTCAGTGTGTTTTTCAGGGAATCTGATTTATACAAGGAGATGGCATAAAATTAGAGTCGGAGCAGGAAATCAAAGTCCGAAAAGTTGCTAAAATGGGCAAGACTACAAAATTAAATTACTGAAGGGAGTAAAAGTCAAATACAGTCAGTCAAATAACGTCTACAGGACAAGAGACTCACTCTGAAGAAATTATAGAGCCAAATTCCAAACTTGAGTCACTAAATAGCGGTTTAAGCCGCCAATTAGCGGCCACACATTCTCTCTTTAGACGAATATTTTTTACGTGGGCTTACTTGTAATTTTGTAGTTTTTTGGTTCTGTTAGGAATAGGGTTTGGTTTCCGAGGCCTATATATTGGCCGACCCTTGTATTTTGACGAGATTCTGGATTCTGGAATTTTTGGTATTCGATTTTTTGCTGTTCAATAAAGTTGGGGTTTTTGCTGAAGGTTGACGGCCACAACACCGTGACCAGAGGTAACCCATTGTTCTTGATATTCTTATTTTTCTTTCTGCATAAATTTTACTGCTTTCTAGGTTAGGGTTTACTGCTTTCTAGATTAGGATTTATCATTTTATGAATTAAAATTTGATCTTCCTTAGCAAAAATCATGAGCAGCTAATTAGATCAGCTCTAGGATGTAGATGAAGTTAAGATCCACCATGCAATTATTTTCTAATATTTTTCTTCTTAAATAAAATTAATAAAGTCATGATTTTTCAAATGAAAGATTAAAATATAAGGACCCGAAGTTTAGAACTTTGATAGATTATACTTGAATTAGGATTCTTGATAATCTATACTTAGTTAGGGATTGGGGTTGCTGGTTTTGTCTTTTTTTTTGAATTATCTAAAAGATTTAGTTTATTTTTATATGAAGTAGCATTTTTTGATGAGCTATACTTGCACAACACTTGATAGCTCATGCTTAGGA
Organism: Dracaena cambodiana; assembly: GCA_036321105.1. Classification (NCBI taxonomy): domain Eukaryota; kingdom Viridiplantae; phylum Streptophyta; class Magnoliopsida; order Asparagales; family Asparagaceae; genus Dracaena; species Dracaena cambodiana. The sequence continues at coordinate 30,423,455 of JAYEPQ010000016.1, forward strand.
CACTTTAAGTAAAAATTAAACTAAAAAAATTGAATTTTTATGATAGAAGAAAATAGTAGAAGTAAGAACATGGTTGGAAATTAGTGGATTCTATATCCTAGACTACTTAGATTAATCCGACCTCAACCTAGAACCTTTGGTTAGCCCGGTGAACTATAGAGAAAGTAAGAACGAAAAAACACCCTAGATCCCTGTGAGACGACCTGTACAGCGCTACAACGATACTGTGCGCTTGTAGTGAATATAACACATCAAGTTTTTGGCGCCGTTGCCGGGGATCGACGGTATTTTTCTTACTTTTTCTGACGTTTTACGGGATTAACAGTGTGTGTTGAGTGTGTAGGAAATTTAAATTGCAGATACAGAAAGATTTAAAGGATCTAAAGAGCATCGAACCAAAGTAGAAAAAAGTAGAGAGCAAAACTCTCTTGTTAAGCCGCTAAATAGCGGTGAACACCGTCAAATAGCAGCTAAAAAGGTACTTTTTCAACCTAAAATTTTTCTATTTCTGTACTTTTATTTCTTGGTTCTGTAAATAAATTTAAAACAAAAATAAAAAAACTTAAAGACAGTAGAAATTACATTTTTATTTGATCATATCTATTCCACCGTTTTATCTCTCCACACACCCCACTTCTTGCATTAGTTAAGGAGATTCACGCATACACTCACGGTCGCTGGTTCATGCCACATTGGACCCATGATCAATTTGGTCGACTTGTGAGATCAGATTTGTTCATGGGAGACAAGATGGACCAGCCGATCCCGATCCTTCAGGATCGATGTTACCCGTTGCGCACATCATTACCATCATGCATAAAACTTCCACACGCAGCGGGTAATCACTACGATTTAAAACCGGAGTACATCAGTATACTTCCAAAATTCACTGGTTCTGATTCAAAAGATGCATATCTCTTTATCAGTGAATTTCAGGAAGTATGCGTGATGATAAAACTGCAACACTTATCGGAGGACGCAATTAAACTCCGCTTCATCCCATTTTCTCTAAAGGATAATGCCAAGAAGTGGTTGTACAGTATGCCTACTGATTCAATCACTACTTGGAATGAATTCGTTACAGTATTTCTCAAGAAGTATTATCCTACGCACAAGACGGCAAGAATCAGAAATCAAATCAATCAATTCCGTCAAGTGCCAGAAGAACCCTTCTGGAAATACTTAGAACGGTTTAAGGATTTATTAGCTCAGTGCCCCTACCATGCAATAGAAAAGTGGCGGTTGTGTCAAATCATATACGAAGGACTTGATTACACATCCAAAACTCTTCTGGAATCCATGTGTCAAGGAGAGTTTATGAGGAAAAACGAGGATGAAGAATGGGACTTTCTTGAGGACTTATCATGGAAGACTATGTAGTGGGAGAGTTCCACTGAGAAGCCCAGTATATCAACTTCTACTCATAAGAGTGGGATCCATAGCGTCGACAGCTCTATAGCTGCTGAAGCAAAGATCGCAGCCCTTATGAGAAGAATTGAGGTACTGGGGACTCCTAGTGCTCAGTCTCTACAAGTGGGTCAAGTGAATCAACTCTAAAGTCCCACATGCTTTAATTGTGGAACTCCGAAGCATGTTATGGAGGAGTCCATTATTAATCAATTCCATGGGTTCCACACTTGTGCAGGCTAACGCCTTGTATCAACAACCCATGAATAATCCTTACGCTCCTACATACAATCCTGGCTGGAGGAACCATCCAAATCTATCATGGGGTCCAGGGCAATATCAGGGGGCCCCTAACCCTAACATGCAGCCTCCAGCCACTGGTCAGTTCCCAAGACCAAATATGGGTGTTTATCAATACCCAAACGCTTCAAACCATGGGAACAACCAGAATAGACCACCTACACAAAACCACTCACATCCACAACAGGGGTCTAATAATGATCAAGAAAAGCGACTTCAATCACTTGAGAAGAATGTTGAAAATCTTCTCAAGTCTCAGTCCAACCTTGACACATACATGCAGAATGTTATGAAAGTGTCAACTGATTTTATTCAAAAAACAGATCAGCACCTGCTCGTGAACTCTCAATCTATTAAGAATGTAGAGCAGCAGGTTGGACAATTAACGAGTCAGATGATTGAACGTGGCCAGGGTACCTTTCCAAATCAACCCATAATGAACCCTAATGTCAGTTCTTTAAACTCCAATCAGTCGCATGTCCACCAATGCAATGCCATTCACACGCTTAGATCTGGCAAGTAAGTGGACAATAATATAGCCATAACCCCTGATCCCACTCCTACTATCTCGCAGGCTACATCATCTCTTCCACCCATTTCTCCACGACCATCTCCATCACCTCCATCATCGTCACATGATCATTTGGAAGAACCTGTTCCTAACCCGAAAGTACCATATCCCAATCGGCTTAGGAAGCCTTCACCGCAAGTAGAAAAGATTCTTGAAACATTTCAGCAGGTAAAGGTTAATATTCCACTTCTTGACATTATACAACAGGTTCCTACTTATTCTAAGTTCCTCAGGGATTTGTGTGCTAAGAAACGAGCAAGAAACGTTCCTGAGAAAGTTTTTCTTACTGCAAATATATCACATATCCTCTCTAACTCCTTACCTATCAAGTACAAAGATCCAGGTTCCCCAACAATACCATGTACTATTGGGAACACTATATTTGATAGGGCGTTGCTTGATTTAGGGGCAAGTGTCAACTTGCTTCCTTACACTATTTATCAGCAACTGGGGTTAGGAAAACTTCAACATATCAAGGTCACACTACAACTAGCTGATCGTTCGATCAAGAGACCACTTGGTATGGTTGAAGATGTGCTCATTAAGGTCGGCGAGTTTATCTTTCCTGTAGACTTCATTGTCCTAGAAACTGAGCCGATCTCTAATCCACGGAATCAAATTTCTGTTATCTTGGATATCCCATTCCTTGCAACATCAAATGCATTAATTGATTGTAGGAGTGGTCTCATGAAGTTATCGTTTGGGAATATGACTGTGGCATTAAGCATATTTAATATGGATGAGCACGCAACGAGCTCTCTCATTGAGGTCAATATGATTCATAGTTTGCACTCTCATTCGACCTCTTGCACTGATAATGAACATTCATTTGAGCAAATGTTTAAAGATGAGCTCATACTATTAGAAGAATTGACACATACTGATTTTATATATGATGATACTTGTGCAAGTGCGCCATTGCTTTATGAGCGAACTTTTGAGGATTTATTTGCAGAGGAGCTCGAATTACTTCGTTAGTTAGAAGAGCCACCACCACATTCACATGATCCTGTAGCACTCTTCTCACCTCACAATATTTCTACATGTATGCTTGTTACTAACAATGATTGGCAGGTTTATAATAAAAAATTCTTTAACCCAATTGTTAATGCTTATATGTGGACAAAGAAAAAGCGAGGACGGTATAAGAAGCAGGCAGGCAATTTCGTAACTTGTAAGAGGTTAATGAGACATAATAATGCACCCACTTCACGTTTAAAACGCACACACTATGAAAGTGGGAAGCGATCGAGAGGTCGTAACCGCTTTACATGCGTTAATAGGGTGAGGATATTGAGATCGTAACTTTTTACGACTCTCATTATTTGTATTTGTGTAATAGTTTTCTTATTTATTTTACCACCCTTTGTTTGTGTATGAGGGCATACACAAGTTTAGGTGTGGGGGAGTGTATTAGGAAATTTTTATTTTTTTAGGATTTTTTTAGGATTTTATTTTTATTTTTAGGTTTTTGGGTTTCTTTATTTTACACTTTGGGTAGTTTTTAGGGTGACCAACAAAAAAAAAATAAATTAAAAAAAATGAAAAAAAAAGAAGAATTTTGTTTTTATCAATAAATCAATCTAAGTACAAATAAAGGAACAAATTTAGATTTGAAATTGGATAGGAGAGTAGATTGGATGATACACTTTGAATTTTATGAAATAAATTAAAATCTGAAAAATAAATACCGCTAACAGTAGTTCTGAGGTAAGTATACATCTATTTTTCACTTCACAGTAGCTTATTAGGTTCAGGACAAAGATGATAACGGTTGAGTAAGTCTTCTCTCTCTAAACAAAAAAAAAGTGAGAATAAAATAATGGGGTGAGCCTGGTATTAAGGCAATAGCCTCGAGAGTGAAAAAATAATGGGGTGCGTCTGGTATTAAGGCAATAGTCTCAAGAGTGAAAAAAGAGTATGATCCAAGTAATCGGGTATTTTGCGCCTAAGTAAGCGTAAATATTCGCATGAAAAGTGAAATATTCTGAAAGAAAAAAAAAGAGTATGAACTGAGTAATCGGGTATGTTGCGCCTAAGCAAGCGTGAATATTCGCATGAAAGGTGAAATATTCTTAAAAAGAAAAAAAAAGAGAAAAAAATTGTTATGAGAGAGGAGATGAATCATGAGTTAGAGTTGGAGTCCAAAACCAAAGTAAACTATCACACATGCACGTAGATGTATATGAGCCAATAGATTATCTGTTAGTAGGTATTGAAAGAAAAGATTTAAATTTTTGATTAAAATGATAAGTGTATCTGATATGACGCTCGATTTAAAAATTGATAATCTAAATGCATTCTTGAGTTTGTATATTAGTGAGACCAATTGATGAAAATAAAAAAAAAGATTTTTTTTTCTTTCTTTTGTATAAAATTTTTATTTTTTTTCATTTTCGGTTATCCTTATTTTTCTTTTCTTTATTCCTTAATCTATTTTCTTCTTGAATTTTGTGGGTGTATTCACTGCAAACCCTCACGAGACACAACTCATCCACTAGGGTAACCTAGAGGTTTAAAAACTTGTTGCACGTGCTAAGTGTAATCGCGATTCCTGCGAAAGTGAGTTAGGATTTTTGCTTTTCTGTTTAGATTTAAGTTTTGCTCAAGGACTAGCAAAAGATAGGTGTGGGGGTATGATGAGTGCCATATATTGCATATTTATAGCCTTCATATTACCTATTTTTGTATATAAATAATACTACTTGGGTATTTTCAGTGTGTTTTTCAGGGAATATGATTTATACAAGGAGATAGCATAAAATCAGAGTCGGGGCAGGAAATCAAAGTCCGAAAAGTTGCTAAAATGGGTAAGACTACAAAATTAAATTACTGAAGGGAGTAAAAGTCAAATACAGTCAGTCAAATAACGTCTACAGGACAAGAGACTCACTCTGAAGAAATTATAGAGCCAAATTCCAAACTTGAGCCGCTAAATAGCGCTTAAGCCGCCAATTAGCGGCCACACAGTCTCTCTTTAGACGAATATTTTTTACGTGGGCTTACTTATAATTTTGTAGTTTTTTGGTTCTGCTAGGAATAGGGTTTGGTTTCCGAGGCCTATATATTAGCCGACCCTTGTATTTTGACGAGATTCTGGATTCTGGAATTTTTGGTATTCAATTTTTTGTTGTTCAATAAAGTTGGGATTTTTGCTGAAGGTTGATGGCCACAACACCGTGACCAGAGGTAATCCATTGTTCTTGATATTCTTATTTTTCTTTCTGCATAAATTTTACTGCTTTCTATGTTAGGGTTTACTGCTTTCTAGATTAGGATTTATCATTTTATGAATTAAAATTTGATCTTCCTTAGCAAAAATCATGAGTAGCTAATTAGATCAGCTCTAGGATATAGATGAAGCTAAGATCCACCATGCAATTATTTTCTAATATTTTTCTTCTTAAATAAAATTAATAAAGCCATGATTTTTCAAATGAAAGATTAAAATATAAGGACCCGAAGTTTAGAACTTTGATAGATTATACTTGAATTAGGATTCTAGATAATCTATACTTAGTTAGGGATTGGGGTTGCTGGTTTTGTCTTTTTATTTGAATTATCTAAAAGATTTAGTTTATTTTTATATGAAGTAGCATCTTTTGATGAGCTATACTTGCACAACACTTGATAGCTCATGCTTAGGACACTTTAAGTAAAAATTAAACTAAAAAGATTGAATTTTTATGATAGAAGAAAATAGTAGAAGTAAGAACATGGTTGGAAATTAGTGGATTTTATATCCTACGCTACTTAGATTAATCCGACCTCAACCTAGAACCTTTGGTTAGTCCGGTGAACTATAGAGAAAGTAAGAACGAAGAAACACCCTAAATCCCTGTGAGACGACCTGTACAGCGCTACAACGATACTGTGCGCTTATAGTGAATATAACACATCAATGACCTTATCATTTGCAATGTAATAGATAGAATTGCCTTTAAAGCCTAATGCGCTAGAAGGCCATGATGCTTTCGACTCGAACGGGTTCCCAACACCAAGAAGGAACACCTGGTCACTGCCGATGTTGTCATGTAACCCATTCTTTACCAGAAAATCGATTGGATTATCCATGCTTTTATAGAAGTAGGTGCACGTAGTAAACATCTCCCAGCAGGATTCCAATATGTCTCCCCTCGAGTAAAATTTGAACTCAACACCCTTGACTTTCTCTCTATCGTTGATAACGAATGATAATCTCGGTCTAGGAGCAAAATCCATAATTGCAATGCTTGGATACTGAACTGTGTACAACTTACCATTGAAGATGGTTGCGCCGCTGATATACCTTTCATGGTCAAAATCATACATAGTCCAGTTTTTACTCGAAAGGTGACAAAAGAAAATCCATCCAATTTCATAGTTGATATATGCTATGGGGATTGACTGGAGACAATGACAAAAAGACACTAAGAGTAGATATGAGTTGGAATTCTTTTTGGAGGGAAAGGTAGATGTTATACTCCCAATTTTCCTATACCATATTCTGTATTTAAGTAAATTATCTAAAATTTTAATTTGATAGTATTATCATTTTATTGTTTATTGCTAACCAATCTTACTTATATCTATCTTAATATCTAACCTTATCTCAAAGTACTAGTTAGTTAAACAATAACAAATCTAGTTTAGTTTGGATTGTATTAGAAAGATTTAAGTTTAAACAACCACATCGAATATTAATAAATAAATATATAATAAAAGCAAACACCAATCTCTTCCCTCAAGACTGAACATAAAAGAAAAAAAAAAGAAAAAAAAAAGAAAAATAAGAAGAAGATGAATAAGAGGGGAAAAATGAAAGGAAAAAAAAGGAATGGAAAGAAAGGAGGAGATGGAGTTCAGAATTGCTGCGGCTAATTTCTATAGCGGAGATTTCTCAAATTTGTTTTTGAGAATTTAAGATTCAACTGAGGCAAGTGCATCTTCTATTTTTCCTTTTTCTATAATTATTTGTTTTAATCCTAACTCCCTTTATTTTATTTTACCAACATGAGAAATCAATGGAAATTATTTTTCAGCTTCATAGTAATTGGATGTAGACCTAGTTTTTATCTTTCATTCATGATTGAATTTTACAACTACAGTTTAATCATCCGTGACTAAAAATTTCGACATGATGCTTTTGTTGAGACAAGTAATTGAGTTTTCTTGAAATAAAAGAACTCATATTAATGCATCTATTTTCTTGGTTTATTTAAGAAAGTAGTTATTAATTACTATGATTGTTATCCTCTCTTTCTTTCTAAGGGCCCTCAATTCAAAATTATTTTTAACATGCAGTTTAGATTGTGTTTGACTCATCTGATGCAGATGAAGAGAAAAAAGAAACTAAGAAGTTACTTCTAAAATGAAAAATTAGGAAAAGATATTTTTTAAAGTTCAAGTTTTTATTTGATATTCTTTTGAAGAAGTAAGGAAGGAAAGTGTTATTTTTATTGATTAAATAAAATAATATATTATTATTATTATTACTTTATTTTGTCTCTAGATGTAAAAGAAAGCAGTGTTGAATGTAATTATGAGAAACTAATAAAAAAAAAATAAAACAAGATTTTACCTAATTCCTAAAACTTCAAGAGTTTTCCGACCAAAAATGAGGAAAGGAGAAAAGAGAAAGTAAGTACTATATAAGATCTATATGATGAGGTATTTTCAATCTATTTCTTAACCAAATAAATATATAAAGCAGATAAAGTAACCTACTTCTACTACTTCCATTTATCTTTTATGCAAAGTAACACACTCTTATTGTTTGAACAATGTACTCCTTGAAATTCTTTTTGTATCTTTCTTTCATTGTCAAAACTGTTTTTTTTTTTTTTATGTTTATATACTTGATTATTTTATCTTTGAGGTTTCTCTATTCTAGAGAGAGGTTTCCGTGATGTAGATTCTTTTAGTAAATAGAATATAAATATTATTCTGAAGTTGTATAATTGCTTCTCTCTAGGATACATGGAAATTTTAGTATTTAGTTTTTAATTAATAGTTAATTATAAAATATATTCCCCCAATTATTGTTTTGTACACCAATCTTATAAATTTCTATTATGCGGACTCAAAAGTCAACCAAGTAAATTTTATGCATGTAGGTGATAAAAATTTTGTTTATTTTTTTAAGCACCACGTTATAAAACTCCATTGTAGATATATATTTCTCTTAGTTAGATTCTTGCATGAAATTATAAATGTTTCATACAAGAAAAAAAAATTCATGGGATTAAAGAGAACTCGGAAAAGGAATTGTACATATATTTTAGAAGATTTACATTATGAGATTATACAACCGAACTTAGAAATCTAACTATGGAGGTTCTGAGTGATTACTAGATCACCATCACTATTAGAAAGCCGTGTGTTTGGAGTTTATGCTAATCAGAGTTCATATTTCATTAGTACTTAGCAGTACATTCTGGGGATACTCGTAAAATATATGGTACACTAATTCTAACAGTTCCAACAATATTAATTACTGACTATAATTATACACTTCATTTTATTTATTTACTGTATTGTTACTATTATTATAATCAGTATCCACATGATATTTATACAATTTTCTTATTGAGATGACCACTCTGATTTTTAAGGCAAGACATTTTCTAGTTCTTTTCTATCATGTATTTTATCCATGTATTACACATAGCGTGCCTATGTATATATATATCATTCTATTTTTGCACTTGCTAGGTTGTACTAACGATCCTGATTTGACATGTCCAGGCAATAATTTGCAGCTTACCGAGGAGAAGAGTGCACCACAATTGAAACTATATTTTGAAGAGTTAGCATATAATAAGTAGGTACTTTAGCTGCAAGGCTTTTACTATAGAATCTTTATTTATTTTTATTTTATTTTATTCTATTATTTCAGTAGAGTAGATAATATCATCCACTTCAGTTCATTGTTTTGCTAGACTCGAGGCCTAATATTGTAATAAGTATTATTATCGTTTTGATCCTTTCATGTTTTGTGATCGAATTGCTATTTTGTTGAAATAAATTATTTTTATGTCTTCCTATTATTCATTCTATACATATATGTATATGACCTTGTGGCAGTAACATTCGTTTTATTAATTATACTTTAGGTTTAACGTAATCGTTTACAATTCATCGCCGAATGTTGGTGTTTTCAGTGAAATTTTCTGCTTCTCTTCATTGCCACATATTACAATAATCTTCAAAGATTACAATAATCTCAAAATGAAAAGTAAAGTAGAAAACAAGAAGAGAGATTTATAAATCATGCATCTTTTTACAAAAGTAGTGGTCTCTTCATGTGGCTATAGAGCATAGACCTTATACCCCGTTGACTATCTGAAGGAGATGGGAGCTTGGAAACAGTATGAGGTCGCCCTGCCTGCTGGATTTCTGGAACGCGCATATGCACGTTAAATTGACCGGATTAACCAGATTGTACGTATTCAAGAGCTCGTTAATTATGCGCTCAAGAGTATAGACGTTGGGTCTCCCCAGAAGGTGCCCTCCACAATGCCTCATGACGACTATTTATAGGCACAAATTGGGTGGATCACCTACCTTGTAGATAGGAATGAAATCTCTTTGTAATCTCCATCAAATACTTGATTTAATCTAACCTGATTTGGTTCAATTAATCTGATCATAATTTGATCAAGGGAAGATTTGGGAGAATCTCTGAGATCTCCAGTTTGATTTGATTAGATCAGATTTAATTTGAATTTGACCAGATTTGATATTTCCATCCACTTTGATTCTATTTGGATTCTTTGAGATATTGGCAGATGTGGGCCCCCTCTTTAATTTTTTCCTGTCAACAAGACCCCCTCCAAAGTTTTTGAAATTCCATTGTTTATTGGTAACGAATTTTGAAACACTAAGGATTCTTTTGATTTTGGTTTTGCAGTTGTCATCACCTTCTCTCTGTTTTTTTTTTTGAGACTAAGAACTTGACAGACAAGCTGTGATGAATATGATAGATAGAGATAATTGTTAACGTATTTTATAGAAGATGAGCAGATGTATGATGTTAACGTACTCATTAGATGACAAGCAGAGATATGATATTAACGTATTTATTTGAGGTCAATCAGAGGTATGATGTTAACGTGCTCATTAGAATCCTAACCATTCAGTGACATTTAGTATGATGGATAAGAAAAAGACAGAGTTGTCATTAAACATGTCTCAAAACTCGACCTATTCAGAGGATCTGGTCATGATAAGAAAAAGTTAACTAAACAGAGGTGACGGTTAACGTATTTAGCCTTAGAATTTGACTATTAGAGGTAACTATTAACTTGATAGGGAGATGATTTTCGTCAAAAGTAATTTTTAACTTAACAATATCAAAAACAAGTTCATCAGATGCTGTAATATTGGACTTGATGAAGTGTGAGTTTTCATTTCTGTCGGAGGTGAAAGCCTAACATGACAGGAGATTTAATCGGATTTTATCTTATTTGATTTTGAATTCTGATGTCAGATGTATGATTTTAACTTGACAAATATTTTGGAGTGTCACTTGCTCTGCTGGAGAAAAATGACGAGAAAAGTTTTGTTGTCAGATATGAAATCTTAACATGACAAGAGATTTCATTGGGCTTGATCTCATGGAGAAAAATGATTTGATTTTGTACTCGGTTGTCAGAGGTATGATTTTAACGTGACAAATTTTTTAGAGACTTACTGGCTCTACCAGAGAAAATTAATGAGGAAAATTTTACTGTCAGAGGTGAAATTTTAACTTGACAGGGGATCGATCTGATTAGGATTTTTAGCAGACCCCAGCTATCAACGGATTTGATTAACCTTTAACAACTACCATTTGAGTTGGGCTAGCCATGCTATTCCCCTCAGTATGGTGAGTTGTCGCGAATTTTGTTTGGGCTTAAATGCCAAATTTTTCCTTTTCCCTTTGCCTTAGCAGCTTAGGGCAGCGATGTATCCTTATATTCGGATAAGGATATTGTTGTGACAGATTTGTCATAGGATTTTTAGCAAATCTCCAGCTATCAACGAGTTTGATTTATTTTTACCAACTACCGTTTGAGTTGGGCTAGCATGCTATTCCCCTTAGCATGGTGAGTTGTCGAAGATTTCGTTTGGGCTTAAATACCAAACTTTTCCACTTCTCTTTACTTTAGCAGATTTGGGCAGTTCATACTTTTACCCCAGCATTATGAGTTGGCGAGAAATTTATTCTCTTCCCATTACCTTGATGGCGTTGGGCAACTCATGCTTTTACCCCAGCATGACGGGGTTGGCGAGAAATTTATTCTCTTCCCGTTGCCTTGATGGCGTTGGGCAATTCATGTTTTTTACCTCCAGTATGATGGGGTTGGCGAGAAATTTATTCTCTTTCCGTTACCTTGATGACGTTGAGTAATTCATACTCTTACCCCTGTATGATTGGGTTGACGAGAAATTTATTCTCTTCCCGTTGCCTTCACGGCGTTGGGCAATTCATACTTTTTACCCCCTGTGTCAACATCATTTGGCTCTTCATAGAGTTCATCATATGGTAACAAGTCACTTCCATCTTTGCGGCAGATTATGCGAGACTGGGTTTTAGCCATTCATTCTAATGATTCTGTGCACGGTTGAGACTTGACCTTACCTTATAGCACTTTCATGCTTTAGCTTTTTTTTTATATGTGCAAGGCTGGAACTTAGCCTCGCATTCTGATTCATTTTCAAATTTGGGATTAGCCTCACACGCTGTATTAATCATGCACGCTGGCTTAGTTTTGTGTACCGTAGGTTTAATGCAAGGCTGCAAGTTAGCCTTGTATTAGCATCTTCTTCCGATAATTGAAATCACGTGGGCTGCCAGATAGCTTCGCGTCCTTATGTTTCAATTGTTTTACGCGGGGCTGCAAATTAGCCTCGCGTTTTGGAGCTTTTGCACTTTTACTAGTTTTACTTTGCATAGTCTTGCATTGTTCATAGGTATTAGCCTCGCGCTCTTTACGATGGCTTTGCCTTGTACTATATGCAAACATAATTTTTCGTTCTGGCTTCATATGTATCCATGTTTCGCTGGACGTGCGTCACACCTTCCTGTGAGCTGTGACCGGCCACCGGCGGTCTCCAAGAACTCACCGCAGAGCTCGAAGCCATAGCAGTTGGTGCAGCCCCGACGAGATCATTCCCGACGAATCCATCGACCAAATTCAATCACCGATAGTGAATTTATGGCGATGGTAGCAGAAGCCTGGGAAAGGGAGAGAAGCCTTCTGTATTTTGCTTTTCTCTAATTCAGTTTCAACCATTTGAATAAGCATTTTCTCGGTTTCTATTTTGGCAACCTGCACATTTCCATGGGGATCTCTTTTTAACATCAATTGCTCCTGAATTGCTTGGGGAAGAAAGTCAAATAAATCCTGAGACTGTTGTCGTAGCTTCTTTTTCCACAGCCCAGCTTCATCTACAACATCATGGGCTAGGATTTCATCAAGTTCAGCAATAAGTTGTTGAACCTCTGGAATAAAATCGATTAAACCTTCTGGGATAAGTATAACACCATAGTTATAGCCAAGTTCAGCACGCTAATCTGTGACATTTTTAAGAGTTTGTTTTTTTAGCGGCCACCTCTTCCCCAATGATTGTAATATTTGGATGTGTCTGCAAAGCACACTCCAACGTGATGTGAGAAGCAGCACGCCCCATGAGCCTGACAAAGTGATAGTATTTTCCGGTTGAACGAGCATCCACCATGGCATTCCCAATCATTTCAGCATATATTTTGCAAGCTGTGTCAAACCCAAAACTTGTGGAACCTCCTTGCACTTCAAATCTCCATCAATTGTTTTTGGGCATCCAATAACCCGAGTTTTAATATTCTTTGCCCTGAAGTTTTCAGCAAGAAGGCATGCATTTGTGTTGGAGTTATCTCCACCAATAACAACAGGTCCATCCAGGTCAAGTTTCCTTGCAGTGTCTTCAGCTTGTTTAAACTGTTCTGCAGTTTCAATCTTGTCCCTTCCACTGCAAATCATATCAAATCCACCCTGATTCCTGTAAGGGTAGATGAATTCAGGCGTGAGCTCAACGTATTTGCACTTCATGATCCCTGCTGGACCTCCCTTGAACCCGTACATCGTGGATCCCTTCGCCTTATCCTGCAAGTAATCGAAGATCCCGGAGATGACATTGTGACCGCCGGGCGCCTGGCCGCCGGAGAGAACGATGCCAATCTTTAGGGTCCCAGACATCTCCGACGGCGCGGATCCGGTGGGGACCAGCATCGCCGACGGCTGACCGAATAGCTTCGGGAACAGCTTCGCGATCTCATCTGGATTGCCAGCGGCGGAGCTTTTGGGGCCGTCGACGACCTTGAAGGGGCACTTGAGGATGGAGGGCAGGGGGAGGGGGTGGTTGAGGCGGCTGGTCTGGACCTAGCTGTAGATGCCGGCGAGTCGGCCAGGAGTGGGCCCGCCCTTGCCGCCATTGGAAACCCCAATGCTGCCGCTGCTCATCGTATATAGAGAGAGAGAGAGAAAAAGAGAGAGAGAGCAAAGGGCTGCCCGCCGGCTTTGACAAGGGTTTTGCAGTTCTCTACAAGGTACCCTCTATTTTCCGCTGCAATTTTTTTTGCTGCTCCGTTTTTAGGAGGGGAAAATCACAGACGTCGACGTGTCCTTATACTTAGTGGGCTTGAGCGTCTATCCTATGCATGGGCCACAACCGTTATTGGGCATCGAATAACTTTAGGCTTAGCGTAATCGTTTACAATACATCACCGAATACTATCTGTATCTTGAAACGTGAGACGTTACAATAGATCTATCCTGACCGGTGTGCATGATGGATTCCGTAGGAAACAAAGTCGATCCTGGAAATTTGTCCTTAGCAACCATCCTTGTCGAGTCGCATAGATGATGTTTCTCTGTATCATACTTATGCTTCTACGATAGCATCTCTCTTCTGACTAGCTGTAGAAAGTTCAGGTCTTTCCTCGTCTCCATGCAAGTACTCGAGCAAGGGTCTAGAGTGAGACACTGGCGTAGTACTAGGTAGTATTCTTTCTGCTTCTGATTCCATGGCAAATTTTAAATCCTGGAGCAGTCACACGTGGGAAGGATGTCCTTAGGAGGGGGTCACATAGCACACGTAAAAACTAGAAAACTTTTATTAACATGCAACAAGAACGAAGTAAAGACTACACAATTAAATCATTAAACCTACGCAAGTGGCTCAGGGTCCGATATTTTAGGTTATACCTTAGGCATAGAAGACCATGGTCTTGGATTTAGATTCATGAAACTTCATTAGAAATGCTCTTGAGGTCCAAATAGCAACAAAATTCACTAGGGCGAAAGAGAAAAGTAGGAAAAAAAAAAAAAAAGCTGCTCCGATATTGAAAGATTACATCTAATATTTCCAACTTCTGCATATTGTCGAAAATTCCGAAATTGTGGCTACTTGGAAGAAATTAAATGTATGATCATAACTCCAGATAGGCATGATAATGGATGCATTCACGCATTCGCGGATTAATTTTTGATCATTTATATACAAAATTTTTAATTAGAAAAATAAAAATTTTATTTTAAATTTAAAAATTTGAATAAGACTGATAAAAAATTGAACCGTGGATGTTTATGGTATTACCATCCCTAATTTCAGATTTTTTTTTTTTTATCAAGACGGTTTTCACTCTCCCCAAAAAAAAGAAAAAGAAAAAAGAAATCAATATAAAGAGCAAAAAACTTGCTTGAAAGAACATTGCAACGTAAAATTGAAAGTTAGCACAACAACAGGCAAGCTATCAACTAAAAAGTAGTACATATATAAAGAGATAAAAGGGGTTGTTTTAGAATTTGACCAGGGTTCAAATTTGTCTGATGAGTCGTACTAGTATTACGGTCCCAAATCAAACCTAGATCCGATAAGAATAATTTTATATCTTGTGTTTGCTTATACTACAGTTCTATAGTCCTTAGGATTCCAATTTCTAAGCAGAGATTATGAATCCCTATATATATATATATATATATATATATATATATATATATATATATATATATATATATATATATATATATATTATTATTATTATTATTATTATTATGTAGTTCGTATAGAGCCCTAAATAAGAATTTGCGCCTTCAATCTATATGGAAGATGCAGCCTTCTCCTGTTAGGTAATAATTATTTCAACTCTTTTACTGTTTTGTTCTATTATTTTGTTTCATCCCAATCTATTATTGATATTTGATTGTCAGTTACATGAGCTTGATAGTTGATGTTTTGTACATCTCTTAATATTGCTTCTCATCTTCTCACAAAAATAAGAACTTGGGACGATATTCATGATTCAGTTTCTGACAAAGAGAGCCAGGAGCACAAATAAATGGCACATATAGAATAGTGTTGGGCAACAGGTCCCACAAGAACTAATAGCCACTACTACAATATAACAAAGACAGTAAAGAAAATAACTGAAAAAGACAAGAGGCACAGAACTTACGTGGTTCGGTCAATGTGACCTACGTCCACGGCCGGAGAAGGATCCAAAATTTCACTATTTGTGGAGAATACAAATACAAAATACAAAAGTATGTATTTGAATAGGTTTTTGGTGTGAGGAGAGGATGAGAGGGGGGGGCTTAATTTATAGCCCTCTCCTCCCCTTCATTTGCTCTTCATGGGCGATGTGGGACTAAGGTGAAGAGAGAGAGAGGCCACTTAACAAATCTCCACCTTGGCCTTGACCTGAACAATTTATAGCTTACTCCATCTTCTCCGGCAATGCCCCAACGGGCTGAATCACCACCTCTGAATGCCAATCAAATCCAAGCACTGCTTGAACTTATAAACAGGAAGAGCCTTTGTAAACATATCGGCAGGATTGTCCTTAGTACTGATTTTCTGAATAAGGACCTTCTTCTCAGCAATGATATCACGAATGAAGTGATACTTCACATCAATATGTTTCGTTCTCTCATGATACATCTGATCTTTAGTCAAGTGAATTGCACTTTGACTATCACAGTAAATGGTAATAACCCCTTGCTGTAGAGATAACTCGCCGAACAAACCTCTCAACCATAAAGCTTCTTTAATAGCCTCTGTAACTGCCATATATTCTGCCTCAGTAGTGGACAAAGCCACTACATGTTGTAGAGTAGCTTTCCAGCTGATAGCACAACCTCCAATGCAAAATACATAACCTGTGAGAGACCTTCGTTTGTCGAGATCACCGGCATAGTCTGAATCTACAAAACCAAACAATGAGTTATTAGAACGTCCAAACTCCAAACAATTGTTTGAGGTACCCTTCAAGTATCTGAGGATCCACTTCACAGCCTGCCAGTGTTTCTTGCCTGGATTTGCCATATACCTGCTAACAACACTAACTGCTTGTGAAATATCTGGACGAGTACAAACCATTGCATACATGATACTTCCAACGGCACTAGAATAAGGAACTCGTGCCATATAATCAATCTCTTCCTCTGACTGTGGTGATTGAGCAGCACATAGTCTAAAATGACTAGTAAGAGGAGTACTTACTGGTTTAGCGTCTCGCATGCCAAACCTCTCCAAAACCTTATTGATATAATTCTTCTGGGTCAGGAACAATTTTCCAACTCCTCTATCACGTCTTATCTCCATTCCAAGAATCTTCTTAGCTGCTCCCAGATCTTTCATTTCAAATTCACCATTTAATAAGGCCTTCAACTGGTGAATTTCTGCAAGATTCTTAGCCGCAATGAGCATGTCATCAACATATAATAACAAATAAATGAATGAACCATCATTTAACTTCCGGAAGTATACGCAACTATCATACATGCTCCTGGAGAAATCATGACCCAACATAAAAGAATCAAACCTCTTATACCACTGTCTTGGAGACTGCTTCAGTCCGTACAAGGATTTCTTCAACAAACATACATGGTCTGCCTTACCTTCAACTTCAAAACCTTCAGGCTGCTTCATATAGATATGTTCATCTAAATCGCCATGTAGAAAAGCTGTCTTGACGTCAAGCTGTTCTAACTCGAAATCAAACATGGCAACCAATGCAAGTAATACACGAATAGAGCTATGTTTTACAACGGGTGAGAAAACATCATTAAAGTCAACACCTTGTACCTGACTGTAGCCCTTTGCAACTAATCGTGCCTTATACCTTGCATCTTCAACACCTGAAGTTCCTTCTTTTCTTTTGAAGACCCATTTGCAACCAACTGTTTTCTTTCCTTTCGGCGGCTTCACAAGATCCCAAGTACAATTCTTGTGGAGAGATTCCATTTCTTCATTCATAGCTACCAGCCACTTTTCTGAATCAGCACTCTGAATTGCCTCCAAATAGGTGGAAGGTTCACCGTCTCCACCTGTTTCCTGTGCCACTGTTAAAGCATATGCAACAACATCTTCATACCTTTGTGGTGGTCGAATCTCTCTTCTTGGTCTGTCTCTGGCTATGGAATATTCCTCTACTGGTTCATCAAGATCTGGTTCATCAACTTGATCTCTTTGACTCGTAGAGACTCTTTGTGAAGAACTTGCATTTTCAATCTCCAACTCCACCTGCTTCTGAGTAATATCATCCTTTTCTGAATTACAAGACTCTTTTCTAGGATACAACATAGATGATTCATCAAATGTAACATCTCTGCTAATTACAAATTTAGGTGATTTGAGATCAGGACACCATAATCTGTATCCTTTCACTCCAGAAGCATAACCGAGGAAAATACATTTCTTAGCTCTAGGCTCTAACTTTCCCTCATTAACATGCATATAAGCAGAACACCCAAAAATTCTTAAATTAGAGTAATCAGCAGGAGTACCTGACCAAACTTCCTCTGGAGTCTTGAAATCAATAGAAGCACTTGGAGCACGGTTGACAATGTAGCACGCCGTAGCAATGGCTTCTGCCCAGAAATCATTTGTCAACCCAGCATTTGAGATCATACACCGAGCTCGTTCCAAAAGAGTTCGGTTCATGCGCTCGGCCACACCATTCTGTTGAGGCGTCATTCTGACAGTGTAATGCCGAGCAATTCCTTCACCCTTGCAAAACTCATTGAAATCTGTACTACAGAATTCCAAGCCATTA
The DNA here is from genome assembly GCA_036321105.1 of Dracaena cambodiana. Taxonomy (NCBI): domain Eukaryota; kingdom Viridiplantae; phylum Streptophyta; class Magnoliopsida; order Asparagales; family Asparagaceae; genus Dracaena; species Dracaena cambodiana. The sequence goes on from JAYEPQ010000016.1 coordinate 30,441,793, forward strand.
TCTGTCCGCAGCCGCTTAATGTGTTTTCCTGTCTGCTTTTCAATCAAAACCTTCCATTGTTTAAAGGTCAAGAAAACATCACTTTTATTCTTAACAAAATACACCCAAACCTTCCTTGAATAATCATCAATAAAAGTTAACATATACCTGGCACCACCCTTAGAAGGAACACGAGATGGCCCCCAAAGATCAGAATGAATATAGTCCAAAATACCTTTTGTTTTATGGACAGCAGGAGAATTGAAGCTAACCCTTTTCTGCTTCCCAAAAATACAATGCTCACAAAAGTCCATCTTACCAGTACTTTGACCACAAAGTAGGCCTTTCTTGCTTAACAGCGTTAAGCCTTTCTCACCCATGTGTCCCAACCGCATGTGCCACAATCTGGTAATGTCAACATCTGAGGATGTAGAGACCTCTGCAGTACCTGTAACAGTAGATCCCTGCAAAATATACAAACTTCCAGACCTTTTAGCTTTCATCAGTACAAGGGCACCTTTACAAATTTTCAAAACTCCACCTTCAGCTGAATATCTACACCCAAGAACATCGAGAGTGCCTAAAGAGATGAGATTTTTCTTCAAATCTGGAACATGTCTAACATCAGTGAGTGTTCGGACAATGCCATCATACATCTTGATTCGAACTGTACCTCTACCAACAACTTTACAGGCAGTATGGTTGCCCATCAAAACAACTCCACCATCAACAGGTTCATATGTGGAGAAGCATTCCCTACTGGGACTCATGTGGTAAGAACAACCCGAATCTAAGATCCACTCATTATTAGACCTGACTTTATTATCTGTTGCTACAAATATAGTTCCTTCATTCTCATCTGCTGCTATACTAGCTTCAGCGGTGACACTGCTATTTTGTACATTTTTCTCCTTATTTTTCAATTTATAGCAGTTAGCCTTAATGTGCCCCTTTTTCTTACAATAATTACAAATCAAATTGTAATGTCTGGATTTTGACCTTCCTTTGGATTTGCTACTACTAGGGTCTCTATTTTCAGATCTACCCCGAACAAATAATCCCTCTGCTTGACTACCACTAGTCTCCCCTGTGATGTCCCTATCAATCTGCTCTTTAGATTTTAATGCAGATTTAATACTATCATATGAGACTGAATCTTTCCCATAAATCATAGTATCCCGAAAATGTTTAAAGGACTGGGGAAGGGAACATAACAATAAAATGGCTTGATCTTCATCTTCAATCTTAGCATCTACATTCTCCAAATCCATAATAATGGAATCAAATTTATCAAGATGAGAGAGTATAGATGTACCTTCTATCATCCTCAACATATACAACTTTTGTTTCAAATAAAGTCGATTCTCCACCGTCTTCTTCATGTACATGGTTTTCAACCGATCCCACATACCTTTGGCTGTCCTCTCATTGGCGACTTCCTGCAAAACCTCGTTAGAGAGATTCAAAATAATAGCAGATCTAGCCCTTTTATTTAGATCTGCAAATTCTTTCGCCGTCATCTCCGGTGCCTTATTCTCCTCTCCTTCAAGTGCTAACTCACATCCATCCTGTATAAGGATGGCTTCCATTTTGAGTTGCCACATACCGAAGTTGACACTCCGATCAAACTTTTCAATTGAGATCTTTGTTACTGTCATGATGGCTATGAAATATGACACTTGATGAATAGTGACGCGGGCCCCACAAGAGGTGAATAGTGACAATGGGCCCCACAAATGAATAGTGTCGCTGGGCCCCGCTAACAGAAGGTACTTATTTTCTGATGTGGAGGATCCACGTTTAGTGGCAGCCACAGAGCATACAATAAGCACTTCAATGGGCCCCACAAGAGAATAGTGACGCTGGGCCCCGCTAACAGAAGGTACTTATTTTCTGATGTGGAGGATCCACGTTTAGTGGCAGCCACAGAGCATACAATAAGCACTTCAAAAAAAAATCTGGCTCTGATACCAGTTTGTTGGGCAACAGGTCCCACAAGAACTAATAGCCACTACTACAATATAACAAAGACAGTAAAGAAAATAACTGAAAAAGACAAGAGGCACAGAACTTACGTGGTTCGGTCAATGTGACCTACGTCCACGGCCGGAGAAGGATCCAAAATTTCACTATTTGTGGAGAATACAAATACAAAATACAAAAGTATGTATTTGAATAGGTTTTTGGTGTGAGGAGAGGATGAGAGGGGGGGGCTTAATTTATAGCCCTCTCCTCCCCTTCATTTGCTCTTCATGGGCGATGTGGGACTAAGGTGAAGAGAGAGAGAGGCCACTTAACAAATAGCCTCAAACACCATGTTGTATTGCAAGCAAAATTAAAAAAAATAAAAAATAAAATAAATTAATTAAAAGTCAACACGGTCTAACCAAGCTGAAAGCTATAGGTAGCAGAAATAAACTTTATGGTACAGTCTGAGTACACAGAGCTCTGCATGTTGAGTTTGTATCTTTCATCTATTGAGCATCTAGATACGATGATAATTTTAGTCGGAATTGAATTAGATAACTAGTACTTTAATTGGTTTTAAACGAGAGACATAAAAATATGTTTGAATTTATTCTTGTAATCTATATTTCTGATAATGATTATTTTTCTATTGATTTGTAAACATAGTTCGAACTTGGTCGACCGAACAATATAATTCTTTGTGTATTTTTTATGTTCTTCTTGTGTGTGTCCGGTATTTTCTCATCTCGCTAGTAAAATTTGGTAGTCAATCCCCAAAGACTGGTATTAGAGTCGGAGTTACGAATTCAGAATCAAGTTCATGAGAGATGGAAGACAGGAGACAGGATGATGTCAAAGACGACAAGCACAATCGACAAAGACGTCAAAAGCAACGTTAGCAAGAAGAAAAAAGGGAAAGGAGGCGGCAGCTACCCGCCCCGACGAATAGGGCCGGCAGGCGACTGACCAGGCCCTGGGCGTGCGCAGGGCGCGGCGTGCGCACGCCAGGGCGCATGCAGCAGACGCGCACACCCACGGCCAGGGCACGCGCAGCAGACGCGCGCTCCCCGCCTAGGGCGCGGGCCGCGCCGGAGCATGGGTGGCGCTCCAGAGGCCGCCGTGCCCAGTGGGCATGGGCGGCGCCCAGAGTCGGCGTGCAGGGGGCGCGGGCGGCCCCTGCTCGCTGTCGGGCAGCCCTCGCCGGCGCAAGGGCGGCGGCACGCGCGATCGGCCCGCTTAGGGTGGTGGTTGAAGGTGAATATGTGTTTCCGGCAGTGATCATGGCGGGGGTTGGATCTAGTTTCCTTATGGGAGAAGACTCATCTGGATCTAGGATCTAATGTGGAGATAACCACCAAACACCATATCAGCTTTGGTTGAATTGCCACATTGAATAGTGCAATTTGCTATCGGTTGCAGAATGGCAAATGCCAAAAGGAGTGGCTAAGATGAATATTAAGGTGCAAATCGATGATTGTTGTTGATCGAAGCGTGTATCAAAAATTCAGTGTCCTATTAAGATGATATAAGAGTCGAATCCTATGTTTTTAACAATCCAAATGCAGTAGTGGATGCAGATTGGGAAAATTAACTGTTTAGAACAGATTTTATGCAGATCAATTGTGATTGAGGTCGATATTCACTGGAATGGTCGATAGTCGGTTGATTACATAATGATGGGGTACGAGATATATAATACTTTATGGTGATGGATACGGTTGCTTCGTAGCATATAGTAATGTATAATGGTCCATATTTATCTTTGAAATTGGTCATGATTCTTTTAGATTAAGATGGAGCACGGTGTAATGATCATATATATATGGTGTATGATATGAAAAGTGATTATGAGTGCTCAAGTATTCCTAGTGTTTTGACTGAGTAGGGACATGATGTAGCGATTATGAGTGCTCGATGAATATCATGGTGCAGTAGTCATGAGTGTTCAATAGAGCACATTGTAGTGATTATGAGCACTCGGTGAGAAGCATGGTATAGTATTATGAGTATTCAATGGAGTCAGTGTAGCGGTTATGAGTGTTTGGTGAAGAACATGATATATTATTTGTGAGTGTTAAAAGAAGTACGGTTTAATGATCATGAGTACTCAGGAGTAGAGTATGGTTTTGTGATCATAAGTGCTCAAGTATAGAGATAATGGTGATTATACGAGTTGTTCCTGATAAGTGGAGCATGGCACATGTGCAGTGGGTGTTTGCATAGTGGATGATATGAACAATGATATTTCTCTAAGGTGCATAACTTATCGAATACGAGCCGAGATAGGAATTGTTGAGTTTGTCTAAAATCTTACATCTGTTAATTATATAGATATGATCGAGAATCACAATGAGTTCTAGTTGGACTTAAGTTAAATAACCGCTGTTTTAATTCATTTGGAATACCAATTAGATGATGATAATGTTATCTTGATATAATTTGAATAACAACACTATATATATATATATATATATATATGATATGAGAAATGTGTGAGCAATTATTTTGAGAGATGAAAAAGAGATAGAGAGATAACTGGACCTCCTTTTGTGGCCTTTGTTTTTTCATAGTCGATATTTTTCTATTGCTCAATAAACGTAGGTCGAATTTGGTCAGCTAAACCACATAATTTTTTTTTTCTTATGTATTTGTTATTTTCACATTTCGATGATCGGATTGGAAGCCGATCCCCAGCATTGTGGAGGAAAGAAGGCCCCCGAATGCCATATAGTGCAGAAAGACTTAGCACAAGCCACAAATGACGAAATCAAAGAAAGAGAGAGCTTAATGACTCCAAACACCATGCAATGCGGGTCAAATCTTCTGCTGCTCAGCAGTTTTTACATCTATCTTATTATACTTCTATTTTATTTCGATTCTTCTTTCCTAAGTCAACTTCCGCCCCAAGTTTTACGGACAAGGTTATCATCTCTTGAGGTAATTAACTTTTGATGCATATAAACAAGGTTGCCTTCTCTTAGGGATAAGAACCGACAGGCCCCGGGGCAAGCTCTTAGTCCATCCTATTCAATTTTCTGAATAAAAAAAAAAATCTTATATTTTAATTCAAAATAATTCAGCAGACTTCTACTTTAATTCAAAACATAAGAACATATGCAAGAAGGTATTAATAATGTAAATTAAAGAAATTTATGAAAATATATAGCTATATATCTAACAATTTTTCAATTACTTTGAGAGGGAAAACAACAAATACAAAATAAACTATACATTTATATTTTCCTCATCTCATTGTTATTTATTCTTTTACTGGGTAGATTTGCTTCTTCTCTCCATTTCACTGATATTAATTTTGTTAATCAAATAGTAAAATTTATATAGTAATTCATTAGTTGCTCTTTCGTCCTTCAGAGCAGTAACATTTTGTGTTATCTTTGAGCTAGTAACACTTTGTTTTTATTCTCATTCTCATGTTTTCTCTGTTTCTTTTTTTCTTTGGTGTAGCTTGAGCATGCTCGACATGGTTTCACCAACCGAAGAAGTGGCAACGAAACTAAGATCTTGGTCTGACCTCCCAATAGATATACTTCACTCGATAGTATCACGCCTCCCTTTAGCTGACTATTCATCTATCGCCGCTGCGTGCAAGGAGTGGAGTCCCGTCGTTCCTCTAGTCTACCCAGTATATCAGTGTCCACTACTGATGCATTATATGAAAAAAGAGCAAGGTGTCTGCCGCTACTACAACCCTTACTTCAACAAGACCTTTGTCGTCGATTCCCTCCTAAACTTTTCGGGGAGCTGCTTCCTATGCTCAAAGGATGGCTGGATATTGCTTGGCCGAGGGTGTGAATTCATATTTGTTCACGCGATTACTGGGACAGTTCGTAGCTTCCAAGTGGATTTTGGATACAGTGGAAATGTAGCATTTTCATGTCCACCCTCATCTTCTGACTGCATAGTCTTCTTAATTTCAAGCTCCGGACAAATGGATGTCGATATAAAAACTATTCAGGGAGAGAATTTCAGCATTTGCACTACAATGTACCTCGAAAATGATTTTCCATTTCGCATGTCTGATTATTCCAACCCCGTGTTCCTTCACGGCCAGTTTTACTGTTTAGGTTCAGAAGGAAATCTTGCAGTTTTTTCTCCGAGTGGTGGTACATGGAAGGTTCTTAAAAAGCCAGAGAAACCCGACATCTGTTTTCAGAAAAACTATCTAGTGGAATCGAAGGGGGACCTTATGTCAGTCTTTATTGACAAACTTGAGAGCTCATTTCATGTCTTCAGGCTCAACCAATCGGACATGGTTTGGGAAAAGAATGAAAGCTTAGGTGATCAAGCATTATTTGCTGGTTGGCCAATGTCCATTTCGGCTGCTACATCCCCGGGGATGCAGAACAAATTGCATCTCTCGCGCGTACACGGGGAGCCCGAGGTCATTGAGGCAGATATTAAGACTTGTGGGAAGCTGATATTCTTTGTACCGAAATCTTGTGTAACATATTCAGAGAGAATACAAGAATTGAAGCAGGAACAAGTTGGAGGCATAAGTCATTATGACTTGAGATCTAAACAGCTATTTGATCGTTACGAGTCAGCAGAGTACATACATAGCATCTGGTGCGAACCCAAGCTTGAGGATATGCCATTATAAATATATTATATATATTTTTTGTTTTTGTAAATTTTCAATAACTTTATTTTCTTATAATGAGGTGATTGTGACCTGTAATTTACTGTTTGAACTGATTTTTTTTAATTAGTCACATACTACATTTGTTTATGTTTTATGCCAAGGTTGCAAAAGGGTGAATTAATGTATCAATGTCGTTTGATGTCAATTTTGTACTTCTCTTTTCCTGTTGTGCTGTTTGATCCTTTTCATTCCTTAAGTAGTCGTGTTAATTATTACAAAGAAATATATTAACATTGTAATATCATAAATTTACATAAGAGTTATACAATAAAAATATGAGTAATAATATAGCAACATCTTGTATCTCAGGTTGAACCCCAAATAACTCCACCCCGTTGGTTTGGGTGACTACCATGCACCTGTCTACAATGTCAGAGCAAAATTGTTTCGAATAGCTCCAAACCCCTATACTATATCATAATAACTTTAATGATTCACCTCTTACTAAAGTATAGTAATCATAAAACCTCCCATTTTCTCCCTTCTTGCACTAAGAAAGCAAAACATCACTTATGCTACACAAATGGGTCCTTCATCAGCACTATAGGAGGATTTCATTATCATTTGCTAGGAGATTCTTAAACCAATGCAGCTCATGACATTGTAGTCATTGTTCGCTTTACATCCTTTTCTCCTCTATATATCTTATATCACAATTATAAGTGCTTATTCCGAATGGTAAATATGATATTTCCACAAAACAAGACACGCAAAACTTAAATCCGAAGAATTAAAACCAAAAGAAAAGTGACTGCAATCTAAATCGTATACAAGTGATTGACAAGCAGTACATGGATTGTAAACCCAAGATCGTCCTCTCAAGGATTATCAATTTATCATATAAGATAGTTATCAGTACAGATTACGGAAAAAAAGAGTTGAATTAAAAATTTAGAATTTATTAAACTAAGATTGATTAACTATTAATTAATTAACTAGAGAAATTATCAGTCACATAAGTTACCCTCCCCATAGATTAATTCATGGATATGTTTATGTTTAATTATCTTAGTTGTATAAATTGTTAAGTTAGTTCATACGTGAGTATAGTCCCACATCGGATAGGATAAAGAAAATCTATGGATTTAAATACAAAGTTGGGGTCTTGTCCTAATGGCTTAAGATTTTGGGTCAAACTGTTTCTCCGTTTTGTATTTAGACCCATCACGTGACATCAGATAAGTTAACTTCTCCATAGATTAATTCACTGTATATATTTATACTTAATTATCTCAGTTTCATAGATTAATTCACTGTATATATTTATACTTAATTATCTCAGTTGCATAGATTAATTAACTGTATATATTTATACTTAATTATCTCAGTTGTATAAATCACGTAGTATCTGATAAGTTAACCCCCATAGATTAATTCACTGGGAATATTTATGCTTAATTACCTTAGTTGCATAAATCACGTGATATCATACAACCAGAAAATATATCAATAAAGCACATAAACATATAAAGTTGTAAACTTTATATTTTGGTTATTTCCCCCTTGATTAATCCTATATGTATTTTGAGTTGATATGGTAAACGATTGCGAAGCTGTCCTACCCTCAGAAATCCATACCATCACTTCACATAGGGTTGGTGCAAGATATGACTACCGAATACAATCATAAACTGCATCTTCGAGTGTTAGAAGTTCCAGATCAGAAAAGACTTCAGGCTCAGCAATGCATTAAGTTCTATCAAGCACGAATCTCCAGAGCCTTCAATAAAAAAGTAAAAGAACAAGTATTCAAACAAGATGACCTCATCCAAGCAGTGTGACGCCCTATGATTAGGATGCACAAATCTAAAAGTAAATTTCAGCCAAAGTGAGAGGAACCATCTGTAGTAGAATCAGTCGATTCCAATGGAGCCTACCAGTTGGCTAAGCTAGACAATGAAGTTCTGATGGCCTAATCAACGGCAAATTCCTTAAGGAGTACTACCCTTAAGAAGCTTCCCTAAGGATAGACAATTTTTTTTTTCTTGCTAAGTGCTTCAACTCGGATCTATGGTCAACAACATCATCGCTAATAATAAACTTTGATAAACTAAGTCCAAGGCCTTTACGACCATGGATAGAGAGAAATTTTGACTCCTAAGCCCAAACGAAACTCTTAACAACTCGTCATGGTTAGGTGTATAACATAACTAGTCCAACTCAAATAATAATTGGTAAAGCCATGTCAAAATTGTTGATGGTTAGGAGTTTGCTAAAAATTCCGAGAGGTCAAAACAAAAGCACGGCATGTACAGGTTTCATTCCAAGCAAGACAGTCAAGTATACCAATGTACATATGAATAAAGAGAATTTTTTATTGATCATTCATATGCTAAGTTTAACATCAAACTCCTAGTCTAAATTACATCAAACACTCCAAGTTTAACATTGATAAGTTTCATATTTTATATATTAATGTCCTCATCTTATCTATTTTTGTCTATAAATAATGTTACTCAAGTGTGTTCAGTTGCTTTTTTCAGGTTAGATATTATTGCAGCAAGGATTGTATGAAATCAATCGAAAATAGGGAAATCAAGTCCAGATGAGCAAAAATAATAAACGTATAGAATTATAAAGCTAATGCCACCAAATTGGAACCTAATCATGTAAATGAGAAGACAAGAGATAGATTACCAAGTGCTAGAAACCAGAATAATGGAGGGTGCTTCTGCCACCACTTGGCAACAATAGCCACCAACTGGTAGCAAAGCAAGGCCCAATCCACTTGCAATTTTTGGTGCTGACTCATATGAAAACTAGAATTCTTTTGAGAGGTTTGACTACTGTGAATACCGTGAATTAGCGGTCAATGCCTCTATTTGACTGCAAAAGTAATAATTTTGTATATGATTTTTTTGAGAGCTTTCGTATAATTTTGTGATTCTATATATGTGACTGGACTAGGTTTTTGAAAATCCTAGTCTATATATTGGTTATAATCCATGTAAAATAAAGTTTTATATACTTCTTCATAATTAATAAAATTAGAGCTTGAGATCTGGAGAGAGACGACCACCATACCAGACCTTGAAAGCACTCAAACCTCTGTTCTTTGTTAAATTCATGTAGGTAATACTTAATTGCTTTTACAGATAGATTTAATTGCTTTCTAGGATAATTAGATTTTTCTATGTGTTTCATGAATAAAAAAATGATTTTTGTAGTTAGAATCATATATAACTAAATTGGATTAGTCCTAGGATGTAGATGAAATTAGATTAATAACTTTAGCATGATTTTTTCTTATCTTCTTTCTAAAAGGAATTAAAATAAATATTTTCTATAAATAAATTAAAGATAGAAATTCGTAAATCAAAATTCTTTAAAAGATTATGCTTAATTTAAATTTTGATAATCTATGCTTATATTATATTTAGAATTTATATTCTTTACTTTTGCTTATAGAATTATCAACTAGATATAATTTGTTTTTAAGAAAAATATTAGCTTTGGTGATTTATGCTTGCACGCTACTTGATAGATAGGGATATTTAATTAAAATCGAATTAAAAAGATCACCTATTAAATGTGTTGCTTGATCGTGTATATTAAAAAATTAGAAAGAAGAAAGAAATTCATTGTTAGGTTATTAGTTTAATGGATTCGACATCTTAGGCTAGTTTTGGGAACTAAACATAACTTCATTGCAATTAAAAATTTGATAGTTAATTTGTTAGGATTAAAGAGTTAGCGATATTGTAAAACACTAGATATCCATGTGTGAATGACCTGTAAAGTGCTACAATTGGTATTATGTGCTTGGAAAAATAGATTTATATCAAGTTTTTAATGTCATTACTAGGGATAGACGGTATTTTCTTGCTTTTTTTTGAGTTTTATGAGTTAACAATGTGTTTAAGTGTGTAAGAATATTGAAGTATAGGTACAAGGAGCTAAAACGGATTAGAGGAGCAGTAGGGACTTTTTGCAAAAACTAGGGAGCCAAGCCCTTTGTTTTTGCCGCCAATCAGCGACAAGGTTTGCTACTTCTGCTCCAATTCTTTCCTGCTCAATAGATTAGATTCCTGATCATTCCTTAAAAAAACCAGTAGGTGCATTATATTTTCTTTGTCCATATTTCTTCTACCTTTATCTTACTATACCTTATCCAACACTTCTTGCATTAGTTTTTTAGGCCACTATTAATAATCATCTATGTTGGTTTATGCCAACTTGGACTCATGATCATTTTGGTCGACTCATGAGATCAGATTATATCATGGGTAAAAAGGTAGACCAACCCATTTCAATAACTCAAGATCGTTATTATCCGTTTCCTCATCTCTACCATCACGCATGAAACTTCCATAAGTTTCGAGTAGCAATTAGGAACTAAACCCGTAATATATTAGCATACTTTCCAAGTTCATTAGATCTGATTCTAAAAACGCATATCTCTTTATAAGTGAATTTCAAGAAATATGCGTGATGATCAAATTACAACATTTGTCGGAGGATTAAATTAAGCTCTATTTTAGCACATTTGTCTTAAAAGGTAACGCCAAGAAATGGCTATATAGTATACCAGTTGATTCTATTACTTCTTGGGATGAATTTATTACAGTGTTTCTAACGAAGTACTATCCCATGCATAAAATGACAAAGATAAGAAATGTCATCAATTAATTCCATCAAGCATAGGGAGAAACCTTCTGAAAATATTTAGAATGATTCAAAAATCTCTTAGTGCAGTGCCCCACTATGCGATAGAAAAGTGGTTGTTGTGTTAAATTATGTACGAAAGATTCAATTACACTTCCAAAATACTTTTTGAGTCCATGTGCCATGTGAAGTTTATGAGAAAGAATGAGAAAGAAACTTGAGATTTCTTAGAAGACTTAGTGTTGAAAACTATGTAGTGGGACAATCTTATTAAGAAGTCTAGTACTTCGACTTCTATAAATAAGGGAAGGATCCATAATATCGACAACTTTATAGCTATCTAAGCTAAGATTGCGGCTCTTATGAGGTGAATCGAGGTATTGGAAATTCCTAGTGCTCTACAAATAAGTCAAATAAATTAATTACACAATTCCACGTGCTTTAGCGGAACTCCAAATCACGTTATGGAGTATTCAATTCTATTGAATTCTATGGGTCAAATGCCTGAGCATGCTAATGATTTATACCCATGACCCATGAACAATCTGTATACTCTTACACAATTCAGATTGGTGGATCCATCCGTATCTTTCTTAAAGTCATCAAGGAGCTCACAACTCCAACATGACTACTCCAGCCACCAATTAGTTTCCAAGACCAAATATGGGTGTTTATCAACACTTAAGCACTCCAAACCATGAAAACAACCAGATTAGGCTACTTACACCTAATAACTTTAATCCATTATAGGGGTCTAATAACGATCACGAGAAGCAATTGTCATCACTTGAGAAGAACGTCAAGCATCTTCTTAAAGCCTCGTCCAACCTTGACATTTACATGCAAAACTTTATAAAAGTGTCAATTGATTTTATTCAAACAACTGACCAATATCTGTTTATAAATTCTCAATCGATTAAAAGTTTTGAGCAGCATCTTGGCAAGTAGGTAAGGGTAGCTTGCAAGTTAAATAAGTGAACATGGAAGAGTACCTTTCCATGTCAACTCCTAAGGAATCCTAATGTCAATTCCTCTACAACTAAGTTAATGTTATTAACACGCTTCATTTGGCAAGTAGGTTGACAATCATGTAGCCATACCATCTGATTCCATTCACATTTCATCGCAGGCTACACCCCTCGATCCCATCACTATTCCATCATTATCACCGTCATCCCATAAGACACCATCTAGCATATCAGAGGAGTCTGATTTCTCAACATTTGATCCTCCTATTTGACCAAACTCCTAGCCTAAGGCTCCCTCTCCAAATCATTTTAAAAAAAATTCTCCTTAGCTTAAGCACAACTTTGAATTATTCAAATAAGTAAAGGTTAATTTGAGACCATCTTATTTAGTTTACTAGTAGTTAGGATTAGGCAATTTGAGACCACAAAGATTATGTTGCATCTAAACGATATGTCTGTGAAGAAACCTATGGGAGAGCTTGAGAACGTTTTAATTAAGATTGAAGAATTTATTTTCTTGGTCAATTTTATAGTTCTTAAGACTCAACCTATTGCGAATGCACAACACCACATCCCAGTTATTCTGGAATGACCATTTTTGGCCACTTCAAATTCTGTTATTAATTGCTAGAGTGGATCGATGAGCCTTTGGAAACATGATACTTGACTTGAATATATTCAATTTATGGCACCAACCAACTAATCCACATGATAAGCCCCTAAATGTCAATTCAATCCGAGGGTTATCCATGAGCTGGATATTTTAGTTGATGAATGCTTATTTTCAGATATGCTCGATAAATCATCTAATTATGTGTCTTTCACATGATGAACTTCAACAAGAGCCGTTGACTACTGAACCACGAGTTCACTTGCAACCATCGATTGAGAATCTACCTAAGCTTGAGATGAAGACCTCTTCGAGTCATCTCAAGTATGCTTTTTTTGGTAAACATAACATATTACAAGTCGTTATCTCCTTAGATTTGACTGAGATTTAGGAGGAAGCAGTACTTTCAATGTTGAAAGTGCATAGGGAAGCCGTAGGCTGGACTATGGCCGATATCAAGGGAATTAGTCCATCTATAGTGCAATATAGAATTCATCTATTGGATAATATATGACCTACAAGAGAACTTAGGTTGAATCCAGTGATGAAAGAAGTTATGAGGAAGGATATTTTTAAGCGTCTTGATAATGGTGAATCTTCTATCATATCTCGGATAGTGCATGGATGAGTCTGGTTTAAGTAGCACCTAAGAGATCTAGAATCATTATAATTAAGAACAATGCAAATGAGCTTTTTCCGATATGTATGTAGACAGGAAGACAAGTTTATATTGACTATAGAAAGTTTAATGCTGCAACTAGAAGGACCACTTTCCTTTACTCTTTATCGATCAGATGCTTGAACGATTGGTCGAACACAATTTTTACTGTTTCTTATATAGATACTCCGATTATAACCAAATTCCTATTACTCCTGAGAATAAGGAGAACACTACATTCACATGTCCTTTCGACACCTTTGCATATAGATGCATGCCTTTTGGGCTATACAATATATTTGCAACATTTCAAAAATGTATGGCAAGTATTTTCTCTGACATGGTTGAACGATTCCTATAAATCTTTACGGATGATTTCTCCATCTTCGGAGATTCATTCCAAGAGTATCTATTTCTTTCTATGCCAACAAATAACTGCTATTATGATCAACCTAGGGCCGGCTGGCTTTCTAGCAACCATTCCACTAAGCCAGATGTCATTTGCAACTGACAAACCCATTGGAAGATTAAAAAAATGCAGCGTAATCTGCTCGACAATCGAACGGCCAAAGTTTGCGACATTTTTCTCACGTGAACCAGTAGGAAGTGGAATAAGGCTTTGCTAAGCTGAGGAGAACTGATAAGACCTTGTGAGTCTTCATAGAACATTCCACCACTAAGCTCAGTTAATCAGCATCAAACTCCCCCATTATCATTAAGTTAGGCAAGCTCTACTAATTTTCGCCAAGAAAATCCTCAACCACCTCATCCACCTTGTTTTACTTCTCATAAACCTAAGTTGATAGTTATACCAAGGCTAGGAAACAAAGCAAACTTCTACAAATGGGCATGACTTGTGTGCACAAACACTACAATATATATACTACTAGCTTCCCCCACAACTAGCAGTCAGTCTAAAGCAAAGGTCAGGTTTTGAGCAATGGCATTGCATGGAGCAACCGCGATACTTGTTATTACTCTTTCCGTCTCCATTACTGCCATTGCTCCTGCCTCCGCCCTTACCAGCCTTGCTGCTGCAGCGGACACAAAACCAGTCACGTTCGTGTTTGGGGACTCCCTGACCGACGTTGGCAACAACAACCATCTTCAGTACTCCTTAGCAAGGTCAAATTATCCATGGTATGGGGTCGATTACGAGACTGGGCAGCCAACGGGCAGGTTCAGCAATGGACGGACTATTGGAGACATCGTATGTAAGTGTTTTTCACAATCTTACGAGTCTCACTATTGAACATCCATTACAGCTACTAGACACTGAAATAGTCATTTACTTGTTCGACATAAACGCAGCTGCCAAGCTCGGGATAGAACCCCCACCGCCCTATCTTTCTCTGTCCATGAACGACGATGCTATACTTCAGGGTGTCAATTATGCATCGGGTGGAGCAGGCATTCTCAATGAGACGGGCTTTTATTTTGTAATACTCTCGTTTTCTCCGTTGATTCTAAAAATAATTGTTTTCTTGGAGGGCTGAAAGTACTGTTTTGATCTTTAGATATTGAATTATTTGCTATTCCTTTATGCTGCAGCTTCAGAAGCTCTCATTTGATGATCAAATCTCCAGTTTTGAGACGACGAGGACTGCTATAGTATCGAAGATTGGAGAAGAGGCTGCAGAGAAGTTATGCAATGAGGCTCTCTACTTTATCGGATTAGGTATATCAATCCTCTCTTTCCGGTCTGTGAGAACAATACTTAATCTGGTTAAAAACCTAGACACATAGTTGACATGTTCGATGAATTCTTTGTTAGATGAGGCAAAACAAAAGCCTATCACAGTCTAAACGAATTAAAAAATTTGCTATCTAGAGGATCATCCTTCAAAATCCAGGAGCTTAGCTTTCTAGTTTGTACTTCAAATTTCCTTTGGGAAAATATCAAAGCACTGATCACTTCAAATGTTTCTCTTCATTGCAAATTTATGAATTTAGTTTATAATTTATGATTTCTCTGCTATGATTATATTAGTAAAGAACTCTAAAGTGTATTCATTATCCTTTTTGACAGGAAGCAATGACTATGTAAATAATTACTTGCAACCGTTTCTACAAGATGCTCAGACTTACTCTCACGACGCATTTGTGGATCTCTTGATGACCACTTTAAATGGACAATTAAGGGTAAATATTCAGTACCAATCTTTACGGTCAGCTCATTCAAGCTATCAAACGTGTAGTCATTAACATTGTGTTTGTGTGGTGCCTCTTACAGAGGCTTTATGCTCTCGGAGCAAGGAAGATGGTGTTTCATGGTTTGGCTCCGTTAGGTTGCATCCCATCCCAGCGTGTCAAGTCCAAGACAGGCGAGTGCTTGGAAAAAGTGAACGAGTATGTGAGAGAGTTTAATTCTCACGTGCAGAAGCTCCTAGACTCTCTCAATTACAAGCTTCCTGGTGCTCAGCTATCCTTGGCAGATTCCTACCAAGTTGTCATGGATCTTATCGTCAAGCCTCATGACTATGGTAACAAAATCAATCCAGAGCTTGCAGAAACCAATCCTCGTTGCATTAGTTAATCATTTTTATCATCTCAATAAACTCCTTACTAAGTTTCCAAGGATCTGAATTCTTTTGATATCTTGACATGTAGGGTTTAAGATATCAAACACATCATGCTGCAACGTTGACACTACTGTTGGTGGCCTCTGCTTACCCAACTCGCAACTCTGCAACAATCGCAGCGACTACGTGTTTTGGGATGCATTCCATCCTAGTGACGCAGCGAACCAAGTGATTGCAGATCGACTCTTCTCTGATCCCCACATCCATCGTGCACCTTCGCCTGCACCAGCTCCTGCTCCTTCATCTTTCTAGTCTTGGGCATATCTGATACAGTCATCATTTTTCGTTTTTTTTTTTTTTTTCTCTGAGGTGATGTACGGGTTGTGCATATGATGAATTTGATCAGTTAAGCTTCCCTGTAGTTGAGAGATGATCGATGATTTAAATGACTGGAAAGAGAAATCAATTTGTGTTTCTTACTCAAATTTCTTAATTGGATGTCGCCAAGTATAACTCGAATGCCGAGTTGGAAATTTTCTATGGAAAGAGTTGATATTGGAGGGCGTTGGGAACTTAAGGTGAATTGTTGGTATGACTAGATTATTGGGGGATCGAGTTGGTTAAACAACTCATGACTCGATAGTTTTATCTTTTGCTTGGTGGGTTAAATAGTCAAAGTCATTTGGAGGGTTAGAAAGGAAAAATAAAAAATAAAAAATAGGCAAGCTTCATCTAAGAGATGATCATGGATCTTTGATATGATTAAAGTTAGGCAAGTGAATAATAGAGTTAAAGCTATAGAGTTCAATACGGAGGATATAAAAAATAAAGAATGAGCAGGTTTCCCTCAGAAAAGGAAAAAAAAAATAAAACAAGAGCCCCCTATGCAACGGCTGCAGAATATTGGGATGGACTGTACAATAAAGGTCTGACACCTCAATTTACGTTCCTATACTGTAACTTAAAACAAGCTGTCTTTAGAGAGAGATCAAAGGATGGAGAGCCAGAGCGACACAAGCCCGAATCCACGCCATCGCTGTCGAAGCTGGTCGGAGGTGGTGAGAGGTAAGGGGAACGAAGAAGAATAGAAGGACGACGGTGTGCTACAGGCGTGGGTCATCGGCAGAGAACAACAGAATACCCGTTCTCGCCAGGAAGACTTCGGCAGCTGCGACAACATGGGTTTTCAACGCTTGCAACTGGAGCGTGATGGAGTGTATTCCGGCCAAGAGATCATTGACTACCTTGAAAGGGCAAAGAAGCTTACAAACTCACCCCCGGCGGATGGCTCTTGAACTAGTTTCCGCTCTAAAAAACAATCAAAGAGAAGCGCGCTGCGATTGCAACTCTCGCTGACACAAAGAAGAGGCGGCTGTCGCCAACCTCCCGAGAGGAGTATTGCTGGGAGTGTGGCGATCGAGAGTAGCCACTTCAAGGATCATTGTCCGGTAGTGCGCTGCCGATACTGTAAGAAGCTTGGCCATAGAATTTCCATTTGCCCCTCGATACCCGGAATTGTGGCAGGAACAGAACAAGAAGATCAAACCTAAGATTAAGATCAAGGCACTAAGGGGTATCATACAGGCCACTAAGGCCACATGGCGGGTTGTCCTACAGGGAACTCAAGAGGACGTTCGCCGTTCTTCGGTGCCCTCGAGTTTAGCAGATACAAATAAAGAGAGGCGATCATAGTTAGATCGGGAACAACATTTCAGAAGAAAATTGAGTCTAGAGAGAAAGAAGGGGACTCGGCCTTACCTCCCAAGCCTCGAGTCTTCCTCTCCATTTCTGATCAAGCAAGTGCCGACCAAGCCCATTTGTCCCAAGTTATTGGCGTGGTGTACCCAGGTCATGGGGGCCCAACGTCGGAAGACATTGTGCAGGCCCTAAAGGCAATATCGGCCTCCTTTGCCACATTTGATTGGAAGATGGTGCCATGGGGGGACCGTTTCCTCCTGTGTTTTCCTTCGGCGGCTAGCCTGGATCATGTCGTTAGCCAAACATCGATTCTCTGTAAGGACCATGCGGCGGGTTTCACGATTTACAGATGGACGGGCAGCAAGCATGTTTTTCACCATCATTTTCCAACCAAGGCATGGATTGGCATCACCGGACTCCCGCTGCAAAATTGGAATCAGGTGGATCTTGCGAAACTACTTGTCAAGTTCGCGCGTGTAGTTGATGTTGCAGAAGAGACATTGGATCGAACTGAGTTGCAGGCTGCTAAAGTTCTGGTTGGATGTGAATCAGTTAGAGCAATACCCTCGGAGATTCAAGTCATCATCGGCGCTCATCTCTACTCGATCTCTATCAAAATACACACCTCTCTACAAGACATTGGAGATCCCTCAACTGAGTTCCATGGAGAGTTGCCGATCACCGCCGTAAATTTCGAGCAGCAACCGCACCATTCAGGGGAGAGGGGGAAGAACAAAGGGTTGACCGGAGAGATAAGGGACAGGCGCCGATGGGTTTTGCTGCGGGTGAACCACGGCGAGGAAATAATGCCGGTGTTGAACTTCGACGAGCCTCGGCCGGAGAAGAAGGAAGGAAGGCCGTACAACATACACTAGATGCCTCTCTGTGTGATGTCCAATCGAGTGACCACTGTCGCCAAACGTCGTCTGACAAGGCATGGAGAGCCTCGAGCCCATCGCGCGGCGCTGCGGCTTCCATAGGCGGCGAAAGGACTGGTCACTCAGAAGGAGGGATAGGGACTGATTTGGGCATTGTAGAGAAAGGACTAGGCTCCGCGTTGCGTGATGAAAGGGGAAGATTAGTGTGGGTTGATGATAGAGGATCGGGTTAGCTGCAACCCAACCTGCTCGCAGTTCACCCCAAAAATCTCCTACCCCAAACTAATGGGCCAGGCCAACTGCAACTCAACCCCACACTTCACCCAAACAATATGTTGCCCGAAATGGCCTCTTTTGGCCAGGGAACAAGCATACAGGGTTCTCCATCCAATGACTCTCAGCACGTTTTCATTGCAGCCATGCAGAGGTATGATAGAAAACTTGTTAAGGAGGCAATGGCGAAGATGATGGAAAAAATTATATGAGGGGAAGACAAATAGAAATCCCGTCGAAGACAGCCATCGAGATGGCCCAAAAGGCTATGGCGAAAGGCCCTCACTTACACGCCAATTATTGATGGAGAAGAAGCCAGGGACATAGAAAATGAAGAGGAAGACATAACAAAAGAAGACAATACGAGTGGTCAACTCGTCCAACAGACCCAGGCGACTGATACTAAACCAAGGGAACCGGTGCAGGGTGAAGGGGCGCCATTGGTTACACCATCCCGAAGGAGCTCCAGACTACGTGAAAAGATAGGGGGAAGAGAGTATCAAGCGGGCGAGGTTGCAAGTCTAGCAGCAAAACGTAAAGCATAGTCTAATATAAGCGTGCCAGGTATACTCTTTGAACCATGCAATATCTTAAATATTTTACTGGATAGTATGTTGGTTAATTTCGCACATGTATGCGGTGTCACACTAGGACACGATGCACATTCATGTGAGAAAAGCCTAAACATCATTAGAAGTTTGGAGGACTCAAAATTTCCGGTGGTCGAGTTAACTCGGTAGAGTGGCCATGAGTCAACCATGACATGCAAGGGTTGACGATATTGAAGAGAATTAGGTACCTAGATATAAATATACTTTTCTGGAACGTTAGGGGTTTGGGAAACCCTGTTAAGAGGAGAATGGTGGTGGAGGTTATTCGGGAGTGTCAGGCAGATATATTTTGTTTACAAGAAACAAAATTGGAGGACCCAATGTAAGCGATTCTGAAGATGCTGGGGCATAATTTTACGATTCGAGTCAAACCCTCTAGAGGGGAATCCGGCGGGATAATAATGGGGGTGGACAATAGAAAATTTCGGATTGCAGATGCAGTATGGGGCCAGTACATACACTCGATATTGGTCACTAGACGGTCAGACAATTTTATACAAGTGGTGACCGCAGTGTGCGGACCCAACCACGGGACCTGCGAGAGGAATTGTGGGGTGAAATAAGTATTGTTAGCAAAGAAGATTGACCATCCATGGATTATAGGTGGTGACTTCAATGTCGCTCATTTCGTTGATGACAGACTGGGAGGTGACCGAAATGATCATGATAGACATGCATTTAATAATACAATTAGCCAACTAAGTTTGTTGGAATTACCCTTGACTGATAGAAAATATACTTGGATCGATATGCGTGAAGAGCTGAATCTGGCAAAACTCGACAGAGTATTCGTTTCGGATAACTGGGAGAGAAAGTTCCCGCTGGCTTTGGTAAGATCCATCTGTCGTCCAACATCCGACCATACTACGATATGTGTTGAGTCTGGGGAGAATTGGACTCATCCAAAACGTTTGTTCTGATTTGAGAAGTGGTGGCTCGAGCATGATGAGGTTTGAAATCTGGTTAGGGAGAGCTGGAAATCGCCAGTAACAACTACAGATGGGGCAGGCATCATTTGCTCTAAACTACGAAGATTGCGTAGGGTTTTACTATCGTGGGAGAGAAGGTTTCATGGTGACGCTACATGGAACAAACAGAAATTACTTTCTATAATTAATAAGTACGAGAAGGATTTGGAAGTAAGAACACTTTCCGATGCAGAGAAAGCAGACTTAGCGTCCTGTCGCACGCATATCCAAGAACTATAAGCTGGAAGAAATTAAGTGGAGACAAAGGGTGAAAGAGAGATGGATTAGAGAGGGGGATGCCAATACGGCCTACTTTCATAGAATGGCGAGTTGGAGGAGAAGAATAAATACTATTCTCGCCGTAGATACGGAAGATGGTGAGGTGCGAGGGGAAAGACATATTTATGAATACTTTCATAGGTATTATAAAAATCTTTTTTTACAAGAACATCAATGACAGGTAGAGCTGTCGGATAGTTTTTGAGACACCGCACCCGACCTGTCCAGTTTAAAGAAACCTTTTTCGGAAGGGGAGATTATGAGACTATTGGAGAATTGGGTCAGGACAAAACTCCTGAACTAGATGGCTTCCCAATCTTTTTCTTTAAAACATTTTAGGAGGTCATAAAGAGAGACATGCTCGCACTGTTTAATGAGGTTCACCAAAACAAAGAGAAACTCAAAAGAATTAACTACTCACAAATAGTGCTTATTCCCAAAACTGGCTCACCAACTACGGCAGCAGAATATAGACCCATAGCACTTCTGAACAATGTACTCAAGATAATATCAAAGATCTTGGCAAATAGACTGTCCCCGATAATGTCATTATTAGTTGGTGAGTCACAAATATGTTTCATTACTACAGAAATATTGCGGACAACATTGCCATCACGCAGGAGGTCCTCCATTAATGCAAAAAGGTTAGAGTAGATGGCTTTCTGCTCAAGCTTGATTTCGAGAAGGCATACAATATGGTAGGATGGGACTGTTTGCTAGAAACACTACGCACAAGGGGTTTTGGGCAACGCTAGATACAATGGATACATATTTGGTGTAAATCAGCAAAGGTGAAACTCCTTATAAACGGGTCTATGGGTAAGGAAATTATCTACAAAAAAGATCTTAGACAAGACGACCCACTATCACCCCTACTCTTTGTATTAGTAGCAGACTCGTTGTCTATCATGGTTACTCGAGCAGAGAGAATGGGTGTGTTACAGGGACTACCAGCATCTTGTTCTCACAAAGTTAGCATACTGCAGTATGCAAATAATACCATCCTTTTTGATACTAATGATATTAAGGAGGTTGTGATGCTGAAGTTCACCCTATATTATTTTGAGGATTGGTCGGGTCTGTCTGTTAATTATTATAAAATCTCGATAGTACATTTGGGGAGGCCAGAAATTATAGGACAGATGATCAGAGCAATATTTGGATGTAAAAATAAAAAATTGTCAGTTGGACACTTAGGTGTATAACTTAGACAAGGGAGGTTACTTAAGCAAGATTGGACACTATTGCTGGATAAAATAGAAAAAAACTCGAGAGATAGAAAAGTAAATACATGTCGATCGGAGGAAGGGTCATCCTGATTAATGCAGTATTGACAAGTTTCCCAATGTATCTTGTGACCTTATTTCTAATGCCGAAATGGGTCACAAAAGCCATCGACAAGATCAGAAGGCATTTCCTTTAGGAAGGGGTAGATACAAATATGAGAAAATTTCATCTGCTATTTTGGGGACAGGTCTGTAGATCAAAGGAAGAAGGAGGTTTGGGCATCATAAATATCAACAATTTTAACATATTGCTGTTAAGCAAATGGTGGTGGAAAATTATTAGCAATCCCAACGGTCGGATACAAAAAATCTTATTGGGAAAATATGGTCCGAGGGGACACACTTTAAGAGTAAGTCCACGAAACTCCACAAATGTATCCAGTTTTTGGAAGGGGTTAGAGATTTCGAATCATCCTTTTGGCCGGGTGTTGCTTTTAAACTTGAAAATGGAAAATTCGTTGCATTCTGGCTAGATAGGTGTTGTACAACAATACCTTTGGCATCGTTGTATCCAAACGCATGCATTTAGTAGGGAGATCAACAAGTGTTCAAATGTGCGCGACCACTTCTCAAACGGTCAGTGGACATCAATTTAGGATGAGAATGTGCTGGGGGTCATACCACCCACCAATAGCATAACCAGACAAATAGATACTCCACTATGGAGGTGGAAAAAGACAAAAGTTTTCTCTGTTAAATCCATGTCTTGTTTCCTCAACGATGAGGATGTCGATTAAGCCACACTAAGGAAATTTGGAGGACACGATGTCCCCTAAAAATTAGGGCTTTTTGTGGTTATTGACCAAGGATGCACTATTTACGTGGGACAATTTACAAAAACGGGGATTGATGGGCCCAAATGTTTGTGTGCTGTGTGGCCAGAGGAATGAATCCGGTCAGCATATCGTGTTGTCTTGTGTTACACATATACCATTTGGACGACCTTTACAAACGTGGCGCCAGTAGAAAACACAGTGCAATGTCTGTGGGATCGGGAATTTTCTAGTATAAGGGAAAGATCCGTCACACACTAATATATAGCTGTCATATGTTGGAATGTTTGAAAAGAGTGCAACAATAGGATTTTTAGAAACAATTCACATTCAATAGAGACTTGCATGACCTTTATTCACTCTGATATCAGTGCTTGGACATGTATTCTCTCTGAGGAAGATAGGCGAGATGACTTCTCAGAGGAAGAAAATATAGACGATGATCCACCGCCTGCTTTGGTGACTCACATATGCCAGAGACGGATGCCCAAGTGTGATCGACTGGAACATCAAAATTTGGTCTCCTTATTTGATGACTACATTAGTTATGCTACTTACAAATGTCATGTAATGGATCTATATTATAATATGTAGTGTGGCTCTCGTGCCTTATATTTTGTTTTTTATGCTTCCTACTTTGCATTATGTATCTGCTTTATGAAGCTAAGTTAATGGAATATGGGGGGCACTAGCCCACCGTTTTTTAATAAAAATAAATAAAAATAAAAGTCGACACCTTTCTTGTTGTTCGATAAATAGAAAATAATCATGGATACTAATAGTTTTATGAACATTATTAAGAATGCTTGTATAGAGAATATATAAGCAAAATAATAGTAGCAATGAGAGTTTGAATATGTTACTCAATAAGTATGTTTTCACAGCCATAGAGTTAGATTTCAATAAAAAAAATAAATAAATAAATAAATAAATAAAAAATAATATATATATATATATATATATATATATATATATATATATATATATATATATATATATATATATATATATATATATATATATATATATATATATAATCTACTTCTCAAAAAAATATAATCATCTTTAAAGTAGGAACATAGGTATACCTTTTTGAATATTGGATTCAAGTACATCCAAGACTGTTATTTTTCTGATAAATATTCTAATTATCATGTCAAATTTATCGATAACACGATGCTCATCACTTCAAACTACCAATACCTTTAGGCTTGTTATGTTCCCCATGTCTTTCATATTAGGTTAAAAAACTAATCTAATAATTTTTAGGAGTATTTACATATTTGTTCCTTACATCTTTATAAATTATAATTTAGTCCTCCAAATCTTGATATTTAGATTTAGTCCCCAAATTCTATAAGTTACTACAATTTAGTCCTCTCCCTAACTTCCGTTAGCCCAGTTTATTTTTTGATTTGATTTTCTCATTTTACCCCTCCTTAATTCATTCATCCATCTTCCTCCTCTCTTCCTCCTCTCTTCTCCTTTTCTTCATGGAGTTCATTAGCTTCCCCCCTTCCTCTTCTCTTCTATCTCTCTATTATTCCCCTCTTTTTCATCATAGGGGTATTTAAGTCATTTCATTATTTCAAAAAAGTAAAAATTAAATTCTGTCATTTATTTGGACGGAAAAACTAACGGAGGGACTAAATTGTAGTAACTTAGAGGATTTAGGGGACTAAATCCTAAATATGAAGATTTGGAGGATTAAATCATAATTTATGATTTAAGGGACAAATCTGTACCCCTAATTTTTAATCGACAATAATCTAATCTATGTCCCTAAAACATATGTGCAGTGAAAGGACTTAGATGTTCATTAATAGATATGTGAAGAGCCAGAAAATATGATCCGAAAATAATTCAAAACATCTAAGAAACCATTTGTTTAAAGTAGAACTCTAGAAAGATCGTATAGAGATGATCTTCATACTTTTTGACCTAACCAACAACGTTTTCTAAGTTAGAATCTAGTTTACATAGACTATGATAATGTCATAACTCATACAATTACAATAGAACTTTGTGAGAGTGCCTAAATAATTTAGTTTTTGTTTGTATTTCTTTTCCAAATTTTATTCTCTTGCTGAATGAATATGTAGTCATGTTTAACCAAAAATAAAGATCTCGTGTATGAACCCTTAATATATTACATCAAGCCACTTTTTAATAGAATAAAATATATTATCTCTTTAATAAGAATCTTGACCTCAAAATCTAACTTTAGCATGCCAGAGTTTGGCTTAGCTCATTCATCAAATAGTTTATACCAAATATGATTCTGGAGGATATGGAAACAAAGAGATGTTTCATTTCTCTGCCGAATTTGTCTTAAAAAAAAAAAAAAAAAATCACATAGCAAGTGTTATTGTATTAAATGTTAGCAAAACAGTTTATATTCTATTAGTATTTCTTATGGGACTTGACTCTTATTCCTCATTCCAAAGATTTATTTTACTAGCATTTTATATTCTATACAATTAATTACTTACAGTTACATACTTGGTATTGAAGGTTTGTTTTGGATTTTTTTTTTTCCCCCTTTGTCTCTGAACAATATTTTATATTTAATGCCATAAGAAATTATTCGAGAAATTGTTAGGGTAATTATAGGGAGGGGAAAAAAAAAAAAAACAAACCTATTACAAGCTTTGTAGCTTTCTTTCCCCTTTCTTTGGTAGAAATAAACCAATATTTGAATTGGTACTAGGGATTTGAATGGATGGATCCAAGTATCAGTCTTTGACCCACTCTATCAAAAATTTGAATCAAAAAAAAAAAATTTTATTTTTCAAATTCAATTTTTTTAATAGACCAAGTCAAGGGTTGATCCTTAAACCCGTCATTTCTCTTCTCTAATTTAGCCTATTACTTCCATTTTAATGTTAGTACATATCACTAGATTCGCGACATTGACGAAGTTCCTTTAATACAACCATTCCATTTTGACAAATACAGAAAGCATGACTTCGGAAAAATGTTAACAAAAAGATTTGAAAAAAAGTGAATATCATTGTAGCTATTCATGCATTTAGCACCAATTTCTTTTCTTATAACGTAAAAAACTAATGCACCTTGAGACTCCTCACTCGAGCAAAATTACAGAAAATTCTAAATGCATATAAGTAAATCCCTAACAAAAGAAAAATTAATGCAATTGCTCATATTTACTTTGTGTAGCCTCCATTTACTCGCTACTCGAAAGCAAAAATATAAAAAGGGATTATATACCTCAGAGAAAATAAATATCTTGTCTTACCGATAATATTCCTCCTCCTACTGTATCCCATAGCGAAGTTGAAGTAGATGGAGGTATTGTGGGCGTATGGCAGAAAAAAAAATAAAATAAAATAAAACAAAATATATAGGAGGTGTAAAGGCGTGATATTGGCGCGGCTCAAACAAACTGCGAGGCCGAGTTGCACAATCGGTTGCGCAGTAAGGTTGAACCGCACCAATATCGTGGCATGTATGGCCTCTAAAATTTGAGAAGAATGAAGAAGGCGTATATGATTTGAGTAGAAAGACGAAGCAATGCTAAAGATTATATAGGATCTTTGGGTGGAATCCTTTGGGTGGAAGAGCCAAGGGAGTGAACAAGCTCTGATGTGAGAAATTCTCAATGCAAATGACAAACTAATGACCGGTTCTCACAATTTGTACAGCCGGCAAATTAACCAAACCAAACCCAAAATTAACCCAACCATATAACCTGGCCTATTGACCCGGATCTAAATACAAAACTGAGAATCAATTTGACCCAAAAGTTTAAGTCATTAGGTTAAGGCCTCAACTTTGTATTTAAACTCATAAATTTTTTTTTGTCCTATCCGATGTGGGATTATACTAATATATGAACTTAACACACTCGAGTATGAGAATACAATTAATTTAAATACCCTTGCGACAAGGCTCTGAGAGGCAATGTTGGCAGCTGTACATATCGTTGCAGCTTTTTTCCCTTGGTTGAGGTTTAGTTTTGATCGTCTTATGCCCTCTTTTTCCAAGAAGACGCTCTGTTTTGTTAGTTTCTTGTTCTCGGTGATGGTGGTGGAGGACGATGAGGGACCATTTGGAGTGTAAGTTTTGTTTCGCATTGATCTTCACTTCACTTATAGTACCATTGGCGTAAATCTAGATGTTTAAACATTTAAAAGTTGATATAGATGGCCTTTTGGTAGGGATTTGTCGAAGATCCAAAATCCAACATATGTACACAAAGTAGCCTCATTTTATAATAGTGTTGGAATATATTTTTACTTTCAAGAAGTGCACTCGATATGGTGTTAAAAAACTCGTTAACCATTTAGACTTTTGTTTTCATTTCAATTTAAAAGTGTTTTGTCTGAAGAATTTCATTGAGATTCAAATGAGAAGATGGGCACAATTTACACTGATTTGGCATATAGTTTGTTTCTAATGAAATAAGGTTCGGTGAAATATTAGTCTCATATTGAGTTCGAAACGGCGAGTATTGGATATTTTTCGTATTCCACTAATAACCATAATAATACTTACTACATGTAGCACTGCTATGAACTCCAGGCTACTCACAAAGATACTACCAGTATGCCCTTTGTATTGTCAGCTGGGGCGCCTCCCTGATGTACAAATCCTCTTGTCACAGTGGATGGAGAGAGTGTGTTCATCATGCAATTTCTTTCGAGTTGAGATGGTATATTTTTTAGATGTCCTATCATTTGCCCCTATATGCCCCTGACTCGTTTGATCAAAATCTGGACCCTTCAAACACTCAAGGGGAAAAATGTCTAATAACAACCTATAAGAGATAAAATTGTCAACATCTTTCTGTCGATTTGAAACCTCTCCAAGGGAAATTCTATTCATGCACACCACTTTGCTTAAAACACACACCCCTTTGAAACTCCCAAAAAAATTACAAGTTTGCCATTTTTGTGGGACTAAGTTGCCCTTTCACACAGTCCAATAGTCTAATATTAATGTCCGACCTAATTGAATACCGGTTGGATATTAATACCCGACTAAATTTTATTTAGGTTGGATAGTAATAACCAACTTGGATAAAATGAGATAGAAAAGAAGAGAAGTACGGTTAGAATTGGAAAAGAAAAGTAGGCATTTTGAGTAAATATGGAATTATTCAAAATTAAAAGTGGGCCTAAAGAGAAAGGTGAGCATCTTGAGCAAAGTGATGTGCGTGAATAGAATTTCTCCCTCTCCAAAGTGCGGACTTTCCAAATTGCAATCTTAATCACCCATTAAACTAGTGGATAGTTAAGACCTTCAAATTAAAACATATATTCCTATAATTTAAACTAACATATGGAGATCTCTATGAGCTTTGGAGGGAAGTGAAAGAATATATCAACTTATAGGATAAAAGTCGTCCCTCTTTTGTCTCTATCTCTTTCCTTTCTTCTCTTTCTGACCACCAGAAGCCGGCAAACATCTTTGGATGAATCCTTCGTGAAAACAATTATGGTCCTTGGTTGAATACAGTAAGCACTTAGTATAATGGTTGAATCTTCGTCCAAAGAACAAACAACAAGAATTTTTAAGGTATACTTTTCCAGACTTAGTATTTGTATCTAATTATTTCTCCTCACATCTCATTAACCCCAAAAATCATCTAAAAGTTAAATATAAGAGATGTCGGGCATAAAAATAGGAGTGTCAATTGGTGCATAACACCAAGTCAAGTGCACACAATCGATAATGGAACTAACACCGAGTGCTAGTGCAATATTTAATTCATAAGTGGTCACATCAATCTATTGTAAAGGACCCTTATGTTGAGTATTAAAGAATCTATACAGCTCCAAAAAGAAAGCTCTTGGTCACATCAATCTATCATGCACATCCGCAATAGATATATCAGTATCATTACTAAATATGATTTGATGATTAATTCTCACACACAACCTATTTAGGAGATGTGCAAGTGGGCCTATAGGTAGGTTTAGGCATGTCTTCTATGAGAATACGAGTATCACTATTGGCTTTGTGGAGCTATAATCTACATACTCAAGACTTATACATACAAAATGAAGGGATTTCTTACCTTTCTTAATTGCATCCTACCTGTTTTTATTTTTAGATGGACTCTTATGTGAGAAGGGAGAGACTACTATTTTTTTGCTATTACATATAAATATGTAAGTATTTGACTTTTCAAAACTCTTCACATCTAGGTTAAACAACCTGGGCTTTACCAAGCAGAATATACACAACATCCATGTGTAGGATGTCACATCAAAGATGACTAGTGTAACTAGAAAACTAAATAGACACAAGACATTACTGGATATTAGAAAGTAAACCCTTGTCAATCCAAGTGATATTATATGGTTGTGATGTGGTTCGGCTTTATACTCATCTTCTCAACAACTGATTTAGAAATGATATTTATACAAGTAACTCTATCACTCAAGATGATATAACTCTTATCATTATTTGTGATATAGGTGCAGATTCTAGTTTTCATCTATAGATGAAGTATACAAACACCTCATTAAATGCAAATGTATGTGTATTATTATCAATCATGCTCAACATTGCTGGAGTACCCCTGAGTTTCATAGACTTTCTCCTCAATCCTTTTCTCAGCTAATCCCTCACATGAATGATAAATATGATTTTCTTATGTTTTTATTCTCATACTTATCTATGTTTTGTTATATATAATTGTGTTACTCGGATATATTATTATGCTTTTCAGAAAATAGGTTTTTATGAATAATAAAGAATAAAAATCCGAGAAATAGATTTTTAAAGGTTAAGAGCCTGTGAATATAAAATGCAGTCATGTCTTTTAAGATCTAAGCTGCACATATCAAAAATCAGATAATCATTCAATTAAAAAAGGGATGAACGTAAACAAGCAGAAAATCAAGTAGTTAATAATGATCAAGTCCAATATCGTGGATAATCAAATTATTATAGAAAATATTTTGACTAATCAAATTGTTAAATGCAAATCAAATAAAATATTACATCTAATTTAGTTGTTATATTAATATCTTTCAAATCAAGTTAAAAAAAATTGCACCAAATCATGTTGTATATGGATAGTTCTTATAAATCAAGCTAAATATTATATCAAATCAAATAGTTATGGTAAATTTTTGTTAAGATATTCTATAACCAATTTAACCATCTCCTTGACTTATAAAATAGGAGGGAATTTTCATTTGTAAACCACTAGATTTTGTATAATTTAAGTTTTTGGGTATCTTTTGCTTAGTGTTTTTACTATTCTTTATTCAAGCTATTTAAATTTTTTATTTTAATAAGAGATTTATCTCTTTGTCTAGTTCCTATATTGATCTTCATTTTTCTTCTTTGTAATTGTTTTAGTTCTTCCATAAATAGGTAAGCTTCTATGCCTAGGTGTAAATGAGCTTAAGATCATAATATATTTAAGTAAATAACTTCTCATGTTCTTTTGTCTAAATTATGACAATAAAATCACGTGAATGTTTAGTTCATGGGTCCACAATATAATATGATAGGTTATATGTCATCCATAATGATATACAATTAAGAGTTAAGATTAAGGATTATCATTAGCATATGTTTATTTATTAAAGATTTGTTATTCTTATATTTATAGTTAAAACTAAGCTCGATATGTAATTACAAACTTCATATCATTATGTGCTCTATATATTAATTGATTAGTATAACTTGTGATTTTTAAGTGATTAGTTTAGTAAACACATTATTGTTCTTAGTGGATTCGAATCTAGATCCTTTATTTCCATTTATTGTCTTTTTTTAATTAGTCAATCAAACAACCATTCTTATCATATCTTCTTTAATTTTCCTAATTATGATTTAAAATCAGTTAAAATTATCATTTCTGTGGATTCTACTTGTTAGTTCTACAATTTTATATTGTATGCTTATAGTAATATTAAAACCACATCAATAAAGTTCATCTATAAGTAGATTGCTCCTCGACTATAAAAACTGCATTTATGATTTAACCTTTGTGTCCTTAGGATTATTAGTGGTGGGTGTAACACTACTTTCAGACTTTGTTTATGGTTCTCCACGGCTTTAAAAGTGAACTTTCATTCGAAGGTGTTTGCACTTATATCTGAATATCTAAAGCTAAACTGATATGTATTCTCTACAAAATCCATAGTTTGCTAGAGATTTTCATGTTGGTGGTTAGTTATGAGTCCATTATTAACCTCAAAAGGTAAGATTGTAGGCATTTTAAAAAAAATAAAGAGTAGATATCATGGATATGATTTACAATCATAAAGTCAAGTTCGACTGAAATTAGTGTAGTAACATCAACTTCAGTCCCAATTTTAATTATGATACAAGGCAAACAAGAAAAATCTTTATTTTGAGAAGTTAAAGAGCTCAATGCTCTCTTGCTGATGACTTTTGAATCTGCTCAATTGGATTTTGGAGTCAAAAACTAAAAAGACTTTATGAAAGAGGGCTTTTGAATCGGCTCAATTGGATTTTGGAGTCAAAAGCTAAAAAGACTTTATTGAAGAGTTACGTTGCTGGCTCAAGAGGAGGCCATCAATGGCTAGACTCCACCATTAACGATACACAAGCTTAAATGCTCTCTTCACTCTAAGGATTGTGTAACGCCCTACTTTTCGTAGTGTGGAAAGGTAGAATGTTTGGAGTTGAATGATAATTCGACAAGCCAGAATAATCATTACAGTCATATTATAGCGTAAATATGGACATAAAAATAACAATAAAAGATAATTTTTAAGTTAAAATAATAATAAATTCTTTTTTTTAAATTGTATAGCCTTATGAACTAATTACAATTTTCTTATAAAAAATAACTACTAAAAATATCATATATCTTATAGCTCTGCATACTCTTGAAAATGCGTTATGTTATGCTCAGTCTCTTGTGGGTCTACCTTTAGATAACAATCTGTATCTGGCCATGCATAACCAGGATCGTTACTAAAACGATCTAATATTATATAACAAAACATATTAAAATAATAATATCTCTGTAATATATAAAATCATATATAATTAAAATTATAGAAAATCTCATATTTTAACACTTTATATGTCAAATAAATTAGTGTTATAGTCAATGTATTTTAATTATGGTATTTAAAAATTTAAGAAGATATGAACTTGGCTGGTCTGAGTGCATATCCGTGTATCTCTAGAAAATATAACAGTAATTTGATCGGAGTCTATTCTGATCCTCCCAAAAAGGAAAATATTGACAGTTTTGATTAGAATTTATCCCGATCCTCCCAAAAAGGAAAACAGTGACACAGTTTTGATCGGAGCTTATTTCGATTCTTCTATATGGAAAATAGTGACAGTTTTGATCAGAACCTATCCCGATCCTCCCAAAAAGAAAAAAAGTGGCGCAATTACGTTGAACCATCAAATCCCATTGTATGTCAATTTTCGTATCAATTGTCAATTTCAGTAAATTCAGTTCAGTATTTAATAACAATAGTAGTAATATTAAGGAACAATATAACAGTATAGTGACTAATAATCTATCATCAATCGCATATTATATAAGGTCGATGTCTTATCATATCTTATTTTGGTATTCAATGAGTTTTAAGTATATAATTTAATCTTAATTAAACAAAATAGAAAATATAGAAAATAAAGAATAATTATTAGCATATTTATAGTGAGTCAAATACCTCACTTTAAATCATACCGTTAAACATAGTACAATTCAATCTTTAAATAAAATAGAAAATATAGAAGATAAGACATAATTATTAGTATGTTTATAGTGAGTTAGAGAACTCACTTTAAATCATAACCTTTGAACATAGTACACAATTTAATCTTTAATTAAACAAAAAAGAAAATATAGAAAATAAAGAATAATCATTAGCATGTTTATAGTGAGTTAGAGAACTCACTTTAAATAATACTTTTGAACATAGTAGACAAGTCAATCTTCAATAAATAAATCAGAGAATATAAAAGATAAAGCATACTAATAGCATGTTTATAGTGAGTTGAAATCACTTTGGCCTTGATCTATAATAAATCTTCACCTTTAACTTGAACGATGTTGAAATCTCGAAAAATAAATAAATCTAAGCCTTTAGTGAGTCCAATATGAATTCAGTCAATCTTCAATAAATAAATCTAAACATTTAGTGAGTCCAATATGAATTCTAATCGGATTCACTATTCTAATTAAATATAGAATCCCAAAAGGTATTGAAATTAATTTTAAATAGAAATCTTCGAAGATTTGCAAACCAAATTTAATTAGGATCCTAAAAGATATACAAACCAAATTTGAAGCTGATTCATAATATGTATAGAAAGCAAATTTAAATTACATCTGATAATTAGATGAAAGTTGAATCCTACATTAATTAGGCTAATATATTTTACTATCTCAATTAGAATTTGGATTGGATTTCTAATTAGATTCAATATCTAGTCAAATTAGAATCCAATTAGTTAAAGAAAACTAATTAAATTCTTATTTTAATTAATTCTACTTGTTTTCTTAATCATGATTACTTAATTAGATGAGTTATGTTTGGTGCGAGATGAGTGTTTTAGGGTCAAAATATGTTTCTAAAATAAAATATTATCTTAAATGAATTATAAAATTTTTAAAAAATATCACCTGAAAAAGTGGGTGTTACAGATTGATGTCTCCACTGGTAACAGGCCAGCCATCAATGGCAGTCCAATCCACTATCAATAGCAAGTCAACCATCAATGGCAAGTTACCTGTCATAGATAGCAAGTCGGGTTGATAGCCTAGTGTGGATTTTTTACGCGGAATTTAAGCTACTGAGCGACAAATTGATCCCTCTTTGATAGAGAGTTGCTTCTAATAGTCTTATACTTTGAAAGAATCTATGGATGACTTGGATTATAATTGGTTTTCGTCTTAAAGACCGAGATTTATTTGAAGAATTTGAAAATTTTAGGAACTCTATATAAACCCCATGTTTGAAAGGTTCTAAAAGAATTTCAATAATTAATGAAAATATCGAAGGAGCCATCACTGAAGAGAGTTTTATGTTAAAAAGATCATCTTCTTCTCTACAAAATCTCCACTACTGCATTTGAAGAATAGAACTTTCCTATAAAGCTCGAGGAGAAGGCTCACATTGCAATGAAGGGATTCTTGTTATGTTTCCACAGTGCATCTCTAATAAGTAAGACTTCTCTCTGTTCGCAGCAGAAATTCTTTGCCTTTCTTCCATTTAATACAGTTTGGATTACAATAGAAGTGAACAAGATAAAAAGAAGAACAAACGAGAGGATTTTATATTTTAATCGCTCTCTTTTACAATGTATCGTGGGATCAGTGGCGATGGGATCTATAGTAGTTCCTTTGGACGATCGAACGTCGAACTCTTCTCTCTTGAAGGTGGCGGCCGACTGCAGACGATCTTCTCTGGTCTTTCACGAACTCAAGGCTGTTTGCCCGAAAATTGAATCTTTGATTCCATTGCAAAATTATTTGATTACAACGAAGATTTGAGATTACAAAAATTTCGAGGAATTACAAGAACG
Organism: Dracaena cambodiana; assembly: GCA_036321105.1. Taxonomy (NCBI): domain Eukaryota; kingdom Viridiplantae; phylum Streptophyta; class Magnoliopsida; order Asparagales; family Asparagaceae; genus Dracaena; species Dracaena cambodiana. Next base: position 30,476,040 of record JAYEPQ010000016.1, read on the forward strand.
GGAATATTAATGGATTCCCTTTTTTATGTGGGTTCGGGTGGCGGTGGAGTCTCGTTGCTGCCTCCGTTGACCGTCTGACCAGGAGAAGATGGCTCTGCTCTTTTCTTTGATCTCCCGAGCTCGCCTGAAATCTTCCCAAAGTCCAAGAATCTAAAAGTCAAAAGTCACTTCTTCCGTTAAATTCCTGTATTTTATAAACCGAAGAAGCTCCAAATCCGGCTCAATTCTCTCCTGAAAAATCAGATCACGGATTATCAGTCCAAAAATAGGAAACAAATCAATGGGAAACAACGAAAAACAACCCGTGGGTGGCAACCCGCGGGATCGCCCCCGCGGGTTGCCACCCGCGGGAATCTTCTCACGGCTGGCAACCCGCAGGTGCAACCCGCGGGTGTGCCCAATTAGCAAAAATGTTTTTTTTTTTTTTTGGTATCTACATAACCCCCTCCAAAGTTTTCGAAGTTCTATATTGAACCGTACTGAATTTCGAAATACTTTGGATTCTTTAATTTTGGTTATAAACCTTTTAAAAGATTTGGTCGATAGAGATAACTGTTAATATATTTATTTATTCCATAACAAGCAGAGGTATGATTTTAACGTACTCATTAGAGGACAAGCAGAGGTATAATGTTAACGTGCTTATTTTAGGTCAAGCAGAGGTATAATATTAACGTGCTTATTTTAATCCTAACCGTTCAGTGACATCTAGTATGACGAATCAGGAAAAGACAGAGGTGACATTAAACGTGTCTTGGAGCTTAATCTATTCAGAGGATCTGGTCGTGATAGGGACAAGCTGACTAAATAGAGGTGACGGTTAACGTATTTAGTTTTGGAATCGGACTATCAGAGGTAACTGTTAACTTGATAGGGAGATGATTTTCGTTAGAGGTGATTTTTAACTTAACGATATCAAAAGCACGTTCATCAGAGGTTGTAATGTTGGACTTGATGAAGTGTGAATTTTCTTTTCTGTCAGAGGTGAAATCTTAACGTGACAGGGGATCGATTTAATTAGGATTTTATCTCTTTTGATTTTGAATTATGATGTCAGAGGCATGATTTTAACTTGACAAATATTTTGGAGTGTCGCTTGCTCTGTTAGAGCAAAATGACAAGAAAAGTTTTGCTGTCAGAGGTGAAATCTTAACGTGACAGGAGATTTATCTGATTAGGATTTTTAGCAAACCCCCAGCTATCAACGGGTTTGATTTGCCTTTACCAACTACCGTTTGAGTTAGGCTAGCCATGCTATTCCCCTCAGCATGGTGAGTTGTCAAGGATTTCGTTTGGGCTTAAATGCCAAACTTTTCCTCTTCCCTTTGCCTTAGCAACTTAGGGCAGTGATGTATTCTTATATTCGGATAAGAATACTGTTGTGACAGATTTGTCGTGGGATTTTTAACAAACCCCCAGCTATCAACGGGTTTGATTTTGCCTTTACCAACTACCGTTTGAGTTGGGCTAGCCATGCTATTATCCTCAGCATAGTGAGTTGTCGAGGGTTTCGTTTGGGTTTAAATACCAAACTTTTCCTCTTCCCTTTGCCTTAGCGGTGTTGGGCAATTCATACTTTTACCCCCAGTATGGTGGGGTTGACGAGAAATTTATTCTCTTCCCGTAGCCTTGTCGGCGTTGGGTAATCATACTTTTTACCCCCAGTATGGTGGGGTTGACGAGAAATTTATTCTCTTCCCGTAGCTTTGTCGGTGTTGGGCAATTCATACTTTTTACCCCCAGTATGGTGGGGTTGGCGAGAAATTTATTCTCTTCCCGTAGCCTTGTCGGCGTTGGGCAATTCATACTTTTTACCCCCAGTATGGTGGGGTTGGCGAGAAATTTATTCTCTTCCCGTAGCCTTGTCGGCGTTGGGTAGTTCATACTTTTTACCCCCAGTATGGTGGGGTTGGCGAGAAATTTATTCTCTTCCCGTAGCCTTGTCGGCGTTGGGTAGTTCATACTTTTTACCCCCAGTATGGTGGGGTTGGCGAGAAATCTATTCTCTTCCCGTAGCTTTAGCGGCGTTGGGCAATTCATACTTATTACCCCCAGTATGATGGGGTTGGTGAGAAATTTATTCTCTCCCCGTAGCCTTGTCGGCGTTGGGTGGTTCATACTTATTACCCCCAGTATGATGGGGTTGGCGAGAAATTTATTCTCTTCCCGTAGCCTTGTCGGCGTTGGGTGATTCATTTTTTTTTCTCCCAGTATGATGGGGTTGGCGAGAAATTTATTCTCTTCCCGTAGCCTTATCGGCGTTGGGCGGTTCATACTTATTACCCCCAGTATGGTGGGGTTGGCGAGAAATCTATTCTCTTCCCGTAGCCTTGTCGGCGTTGGGCGGTTCATACTTATTACCCCCAGTATGATGGGGTTGGCGAGAAATTTATTCTCTCCCCGTAGCCTTGTCGGCGTTGGGTGGTTCATACTTATTACCCCCAGTATGATGGGGTTGGCGAGAAATTTATTCTCTTCCCGTAGCCTTGTCGGCGTTGGGTGATTAATTTTTTTTCTTTTTTTTTTTTGATGTTTTTTTCTTTTTTCTTCTTTTATATATATATATATATATATATATATATATATGGGGGTTTAAATTAACCGCCTTGAGCCCATTTTTTGGGAATTGTTGTGAGCCCAAGTGATACCTTTAGACCTCACACATTAAATGTGTCGGAGTTAGCTCTAACTCCTTTTTTGTTCAGCTTTGAGCTGAACTGCTCCAGCGTCAATCAACGCTTGAATTTTATCTTTTAAGATAAAATAATTTTTTGTGGGGTGACCTACAATCCGATGGTACAGGCAGTAATTCGGATCGTTAGTTTTCCCTACTTCTTCAGGTCTCTTGCTCTCCGGCAATTTAAGCATCTTGCGTTTGGTGACCAGATTGAACATAGTAGCAGTATGTTCATCCTTGAACGAATACTGCTTTTGAAGTCTGGGCGACTTTGCTGTGTTGCTTGTAGTTGGCCATGATTTCTGCTTCGGTGTGCTTTCTACCGCCATTGCCGTTATGTCTTTCTCTTTTGAACGGGAAAAATGGAATGGAGATTCGTTTGTACTGTCTCCGGTTGCAAACTGTTGTTCTTCGAGGCGTCGAAGTATCTCTTCAGCCTGTTCACCTTGCTTAAGCAGATCTTTCCATGATTTGGATTCGACCGAGCCCATCTTGTCTAGAATATCGGTCAACAAGTTATGTCTGCAGGTTTCCACAAGCGTATCCTGCGTCATGCCATGTGGGCACCGAACGGAAAGTTCTCGGAACCGCTCGACATAAGTTTTGACCGTTTCGCCTTCTTCTTGCTTTGCTGCTAGCAAAGATAGTATCGAGACTTCAGTATCATCTTCAAAAAATCGGGCTAGGAACTCACGTTCTACATCAGTCCATGATTTAATTGATCCCTGGGGTAGCTGCATGAACCAGGTAAATGCGGGCCCCCGTAAAGTACTCGCAAATATCTTAGTCATGGTCGGATCATTCCCCATGAGGTGTCCTGTCTGCGACAGGAAGTAGAAGATGTGCTGTTGCGGCGAACCTTTACCGTCGAATGACTAAAGGTTCAACGGTTTGTATTTTGTAGGGTAAGGCACGGTCTCCCATTCTATGGGATATGGACGGACTATCCCCACCTCTTGTAGCTTTTTGCGATGAAGAAAAACTTGTAATTGGTTCTCCATCTTCTCTATTTTCTCTGCGTGAGGATTGAGGATAACTTTCACTTCCTCTTCCTCTCTTGAATGAGGAGGCACTTCTTCATCTTCGTCTTTGCTGTCTTCATTTATTTGGACAGGCCATTTTCCTTTCTGCCAACTAGAAATGGACGGCGATGATTGGTTCTTTCTAGTTTGAGCCAGCAACTCAATCAAAAGTTGTTTCATTTCTTTTATGGTCTCTTCGTCTCTTCTTGCTGTTCGAGACGTTTTTCTTGTCTCTCAAGCCTTTCAGAGACTTCTTCTAGAAGCGCGTCCTCTGGTTCGATAGAAACTCTTTTTGATCCTGGAGTGATTTCCTTATCCGAAGGGTTGTTTCCGACCACCTTTTTGCCTTTATTAACCATATTTGATGAGGCAGCAGGTAGATCGGTCCCAGAGTATGCCTTTTTCACCGTCCGTATTCTTTTAGGTTCGGTGATCCGCTCAAAAATGGATCTTCTCGGATGGCACTCGCAGTTTGATAGAACAGTTGAGATTAACTATTCGCATTGGCATTGAGGAGTATTCTGTGCAGAGTTCTTCTTCCAATTGAGGAATTCTCTTAAGTCTTGAGGTATCTTCTCCTCTCTATTTGCATCTTGACGTATTTTGCGTCTCAAATTTGGTTCATAATACTGGAGAGTTTGTAATATTTCAGGGCTGAGCTCTTTTCCAGCATTAGATTGTTCTCCAACCCTTATGCGGATTCTTCTGGAGTGTGTGCTGGCCTGCGCAGTTGTACGGGCCTCGTACGCATCTGACTTGTTCTTCGGGATTTGGAGGATTCTATCATGAATATGTTCATCCGAAGAGAAATTTGAAGACCTATCCTCAGGTGAGTTCATGAGCACATCCTTATATTTGTTTGTAGAGGAACGAGATGGTACACCTGAGAGAGTAACCAAAAAGTTAGATGTGCGCTGTGTGCTCACTGCGCGTGTGCCCGAATAGACACCAGAACCAACCCTTGATTTTTTCTGCGGAGTGCAATCCACGGGTTGCAACTTGCGGTGTGCAACCCGCGGTTGGAACCGCGGGTTTGCACCCGCGGTTGCAACCGCGGGGTTGCACCCCGCACGGTTGGAACCGCGGGTTTCCACCCGCGGTTGCAACCCGCGGTTGGAACCGCGGGTTTCCACCCGCGGTTGCAACCTCGGGGTTGCCCCCGTGCGGTGCAACCCGCACTTCTGCCTGCGGATTTTCATTTTTGGAATTTTTTCTTCCCGATGTTTCCTGATCTGGATTTTCTGACCGCAATTTTCCAGAGGCACTGTTGAGGCGGGCCCGCTGGGCCTTACGCCTCAGGTTTCTCCTCTGAGAGCGGGTCAGGGACTGGTTTGACTTTTGGCTTGACTTCGGAACGGGCGATAACGCCTCGTAAGTTTCAACGGGCGATGACGCCTCGTAAATTTTCATAGGCGATGACGCCTTTTGATTTCTGGTGGGCGATGACGCCTCACCTTTTTTCATCGTCACCCGGCGATGACGCCTAGGCTCCGAATCAGAGGAGGAAAGAAATTCCTCATATTTTTCTGGTCAACTTCTATGACCAGCGTCTCAACCATTGAGCCAATCGGCACCCGGTCGGACTGCGCCACCAGATTCTCTGTGGTAAACAGAGGGGCTCCCACTGTGGTCGCCAGTTCTTATTTGCCCGAAAATTGAATCTTTGATTCCATTGCAAAATTATTTGATTACAACGAAGATTTGAGATTATAAAAATTCTGAGGAATTACAAGAACAGGAATATTAATGGATTCCCTTTTTTATGTGGGTTCGGGTGGCGGTGGAGTCTCGTTGCTGCCTCCGTTGACCGTCCGACCAGGAGAAGATGGCTCTGCTCTTTTCTTTGATCTCCCGAGCTCGCCTGAAATCTTCCCAAAGTCCAAAAATCTAAAAGTCAAAAGTCCCTTCTCCCGTTAAATTCCAGTATTTTATAAATCGAAGAAGCTCCAAATCCGGCTCAATTCTCTCCTGAAAAATCGGATCACGGATTATCAGTCCAAAAATAGGAAACAAATCAATGGGAAACAACGGAAAATAACCTGCAGGTGGCAACCCGCGGGATCGCCCCCGCGGGTTGCCACCCGCGGGAATCCTCACCCGCGGGATCGCCCCCGCGGGTTGCAACCCGCGGGAATCCGCGGGTGTGCCCACTTAGCAAAATCAAGTGGGCACCCGGGGGTGTGCCCACGTAGCAAAAATGATTTTTTTTTTTTTTGGTATCTACAAAGGCTCTTTGCGTAACTTGAATTTTCCAAGAGGAAAAGATCTCAATTACCGAAAAGAAGATCCCTAGGGTTTCACCAAGAAGGTATTTATATCCCCAGGTTAATGCAAGAGTTTCTATCTAAATAGAACTCGCATTCATCACAGATTCCAATCAAATATCTTAGTTTTGATTTAAATCTCTTGATTTAGAATTCTGATTGGATTCAATTCGGGTATTTGGATAAGCCCAAATTATAATCTCAATCAATTTGAGATTCTGGTTATCTGCTCACGAGGAGCTAATCGCATCAAAACGCGGCGCTAAATAACCAGAATGCGGAGCTAACGCGAAGCTATTGATAGCCCCGTGTTTTACTCATCGCAAGGCTAAAACTAGCCAGACGCGGATCTACAGAGTTAGCTCCGCGTTCTATTGTGGAAAATCCTTTTAACATAGAAATTTTCAATGCCAACAGAACCCCCTCTAAAGTTTTCAAAATGACTTAGAACTTAGCAAATTTTTAAATACTTTGGATCTTCAAACTGAAAATGCGGAGTTAAAATACCAAGTTTATCTCACGTTTTTGCTCACCTACGCAGAGCTAATAGCTTCTTTTTCAGTGAAATGAGTATTTGTTTCATTAATTACTCTGAATTTCCGCGCCAAATACCAAGCGACGGATCATCCTGTTTAAATAGAGGCTTTGACTCATCCTCTTCTTCATTTTGAGAAGTTGGAAAATTCAGAGCTCAGGCCATTCAGGCGAATCAATTTGAAGGGATGATCTTCGACCGAGCTTCCTTCGACTTTCCAAAGATTTTCCATCACTAGGATATCATCTAAGAAGAGTACAACGCCGCGCACCTCCTCACTATCGGCGGCCGGTGCTAGCAGTGGCAGCGACGGCCGAGGTAGTGGCCACAACAGCGAGCCAATCCATGCTGCACCAATTGGAGGTAGAAATTCTTAACTTTGAAACTCCTCAAATTAACTTTGGAGTATTTTGGCTCGGTTTTAACAGACCAACCAATTTTGAACCGGCGAGATCGCCGTTCTCTGGCCGTAAGGCTTGGGAAGAAAGGAGAAGACGGAGGAAAACTCTGGTCTTCTTTCTACGCAAAGTTATCGCGTCATCCTCGCGTTTGAAACACGGGGCTATTAGCAGTCGCGTTTTAATCGCGAGGCTATTTTGACTAGCAATCGCGTTTTCAATCGCGAGGTTATTTTGATTAGCAGTCGCGTTTCAACGCGAGGCTATTTTGATTAGCAGTCGCGCTTTAACGCGAGGCTATTTTGACTAGCAGTCGCGTTTTAATGCGAGGCTATTTTGATTAGAAGTCGCGCTTCAATCGCGAGGCTATTTCGACTAGCAGTCGCGTTTTAACGCGAGGCTATTTTGATTAGCAGTCGCGTTTCATCGCGAGGCTATTTCCTCAACTGCGCGTGGAGTTTATCCTTAGCTCCGCATTTCTATACTTAGAAGATTTTTCGAGTTTTCTCTAACTCTTGATTCTTCTTTTGCAGTTAAGTACTTGGACCAGATCCTTCTTGAAGAGGAGTGCATGTAAATCTACCAGTCTTCGTTAGCAAAAGTAGCTCTAAGGAATCCAGAAGCATATACTTTACAACATAGTTGCAGGTTCAAGCTCTGGCTCCAAAAGGTAAACTTTTGAAAGAGTTATAAGAACTCTGCGGCAGCCCATTAAGTTTTCTTGAGGACCATTTCTGTTAGATGACAATCTCTGTTGCTTTCCAAAGCGATAGAGATGATCATCTAAGGGCTTGTAACATGTCGAATCCAACTTGTGCATCTTCATTAGGATTCTTGTAGCAGTATCTTCAGATGATCCACTAAGAACTTTAAACAGATCATAGTTGACATTTACAGAGGAGATCTCTTATATGTGAACTCTGGAATTGAACTTCAACACCCCGCGGAGGAGTCTCGCCGTTAGGTTATTGATGAATCGCTGTAGAAGCTTTTGGTAGAGCTATAACTCCCTCTTCTTTTGTAATCTTTTTCTTTTTATGAAATAAAGACAAATATTTTCCTCTCTGTCTGTCGGCTTCAAGAATCTTGCTTGCTCAACAAACAGATGGTTTATAATTTTAATAAAATAATCTACGGCTCACTTGCGTAACTTAGATTTTTAGTACCAAGATGATCGGTTAGGGATCATTTAACTTAGATGGAAGTGCCTAATTGCACATTCCCGAACCCAAGCTTTCATAGAAAACGCGTAGCTAAAATACCAAGTTAGCCTCGCGTTTTTCAGAATTGCGCGGAGTAAATAACTTCGCGTTTTTCATCATCACGCGGAGCTAATAGCTTCGCGTTTTGGAAAGTAACTGACCAGGAGTCGCTCCGATTCTCGCGTCGAATTCCAAGGGGCGGTTTCTCTGATTCAAATAGAGTCTCTATTCTTCTTCTTTCTCACTTCATTTGAGAACTTTTCAGAGACTTAGAGATTCAAGCGATCAGAGTTCAGGTGACCCGAGCATTTTTTCGATCGAGTTTCTTCCGATTTTCCATCAGTTTTCCTCAACTTTTCAAGCAATGGCACCCAAGACTCGTGCTTATTCCTGCGCAGCCTCGCCATCGGCGGCCGGCGCAAGCAGCGGCCGTGGCAGCGGCGAGGCAGTCCATGCTTCACCCATCGGAGGTAAGGACCTCACTTTTGGGGCTTTTTAGAACATTTAGAAAGTGATTCGGCTTGGTTCTAACCGATCGATCACCGGCATGATCGCCGTACTCCGGCCGTATGGCTTGGAGAAGAAGAAAAGCCTCTGGTTTTCTTCTTACGTGAAGCTATCGCGTCATCCTCGCATTTTGAAGCGTGGGGCTATTTGATTAGCAGTCGTGTTGAAACGCGAGGCTATTTTGAGTAGCAGTCACGTTGAAACGCGAGGCTATTTTGAGTAGCAGTCGCGTTGAAACGCGAGGCTATTTTGATTAGCAGTCGCATTGAAACGCGAGGCTATTTTGATTTCTGCGCGGTCTAATTTTTAGCTTCGAGCGAAGTCACTTTTAGCTTCGCGCGATCTAATTTTTAGCTTCGCGTTTCCATACTTAGAAATTTTTTTTATTTTATAGAAACTTTTCTAACTTTGATTTTTTCTTTTGCAGTAGGGTATTCGGCGGAAGCTCTTCCCTATAAGCACTACTTTGGTTTTGCCGGGGGTTCTGATCCATCAGCTTAATTTCGGTTCACCACCATCCTGGCCGCGTACAAACCAGATTCGAGAGAGCGCAGGGAGAAGTTGATCACATATCATCCCTCTACTGCACGGGAAATTATAATTGATGCGGCCTTTGAAACCATGAACAGAGAAGCGCTAGAGAAGCCCACGTTTCTCTTCGGAGATATAATGGAGCAATCAGACCAAATCCTCTTTGAAGAGGAGAGCAAGTGGCTCTATACTTCTGGCGAAGCTTTAATGTTTCTGCTTAGAATGGAGCGTGGCTATCCCCTGGTTTATCTTCAGAGGCTGGCGATGCATCGTGAATTAGAGTGGGGGTTAACTCAAGAACAGAACGGCATCCCAATGGGTAAATTGGGCGCTCATAGGGCTTATCAAGATGGCCCTACCAGATGCATTACTGGTTTGCTTCCAAGCAGATTTAGCAAGGAGCACCCAGTAGGAGAGGTTCCAATCCGCGCCCAAACTTTCCTAAGTGAGTTCCTGGCGAAAGAAGGCCAATACCCGGTTAGTGACTTCAGGATGCCTGGCTGGGTTTACTCATCTGGCAACATGTGGTGGGCCCACCTCGTTCAATACATGTTGGATTCCCATGAACCCATTTTGAAGGAGATTGGTTTATTCAAAGCCATTAGAAACGTTCAATTTGGGTTTCCTCAGGGTGCTTATCATTTCTTCTGCTTTCTAGAGATGTACAACCCTGAGACCTGCACCCTTTTTATGCCAGTGGGTGAGCTAGGGTTTGCTCTCCATGAGATGTTCGAGGTATCTTGGCTTTCCATGGGCGAAGTCCCCTGTGAAGAATATATCTCGACTACCGAAGAGTTGAACATGCTGATGGCGAGCTCATTTACGCTACATACTGGGAGATGATGTGCCACTAACGTATCTGCGCTGACCTGGCTGGTGTGCGTAATCAGTCTATCGGCCACAAGAAATGGGCCGAGTACCTTTTCGCTAATTTGAACTCTAAAGATAGTTCAACAACTATCCATGGCCATGCTCTTGTTTACGTCACGGAGATCGATCACCGCATCGCCAAGACCCGCCTAATGTATTATATTACTGAATCCAACGAAGGTGGATTCGGTCCTGGCATCTCCTTCAAGAGTTACCACTATCATGCTCAGTCCCCAGTATCCAATAGATGTCTTATTGTTGGGTTCTTGATGCTGTGGTTGAAAAGATGTGTTGTGCCATCATTGCCAAAAGAGGCAATTGCCATGACTGTGGTATATCCAGCAGTTCTCCTTGCATATGGCTGTCCTTTCGGGCTTCTTCCCGCCATGGTGTGCAATCTGCAGCATGGATTGCGAACACTCTGTAATGACTTCATCTCTGCTGATAAGGGAAAGGAAAAAAGGAAAGGCAAGTCAAAAGAAACTGCCCAGGTGAAAACTCCGAACCCTAGGGTGGAGATGCCTTACACCTATCTGATGGCGTGGCTCGTCATGCACTGCCCGTCTCTGATGAGTGGTGCTTCACACTGCTCTAGTGACAAGCCCACTTTGTGGAATTATACGAGCGTTCTTCATGGAAGCATCACTATATGTCTCAAATCCGGAAGACTCTCCAGCATCACCAAAATTATGAGATCTTCCGTGCTTCCCCGACTTTCCTGGTGGTGGATATGGGTTGAAGTTGAGGGATATTGCGGGAGAAGATAACTTCACTGCCTTATCTTCGGGAGCGTTCTGGTGGCTCCTTAACATCCGACCCGGGCACCTAGTGTATCGTCAGGATGGTAAGTGTCTTATTGAACCTTACACCCCGAGCTGCTTCGCTCGCCAGTTCGGATATTCCCAACTTTATGTGGGTAATCCGAATAAGAATTTTGCCTATAAGGAGAATCTGTACGAGGGTGCCCGCGGCTGGTTTCATTTTACAGCTGGTGGGACCAGCGCTGAATTCATTCTGCCACAGAAGTCGCCAAAACTGGCCATGACTCTTAGCTTTAGCATATGGTACAGCGTTGCGAATGCTGACGTGCCCCACTTCTCCATCAACCAAACCTGTTGCAAAGAGATTGAGGCTTTCTACATTCGCCGCCAAGGTGCTTCAAGAGTGAGAGTAAAAGGAATGGATGAATTCCTTGGCGCAGCGGCCGAACCCTCAGACATCAGCGAGTCTGATGATGACGATGATAATAACGATGATGACAACACTAATGTTGGAGGTGCTCCCCAACCTGTTGTCATTCGCCCCTGGAGCTCGACCCTCAAACGCCGCGGTGCCCCAAAGAAAGGGCCTGCCAAAAAGAAGAAGAAGTTGGCTCCGGGAACTCTAGTAGCCCCCCAAGAAGCGGCTGTTAAGTTCGCTTCAGATCTGCTAGCTTCAACTCTACCTCCTGCGCCAGCAGGGGAGAGTGGACCTGCTGAGGCTCCAAGTGCTCCCGAGGTTCCGGCTCCTCCAACAGTAGAACCTGTCGAACACAATGCAGTGCAACCACTGGGTAGTGAGACAGGTACGCTTCTGGAGACAACGGCGGCTCCCCCTTCAAGTCTGACAACTGGACTTGTATCTCTTGGTCTGGCTCTTCGTGTTATATCTCTTGTCCATTGTCTTATTTTATCATTATACGTAACACCATTTGCTTGTTTCCTGAAATGCAGGTGGTCAGCCCCACTCGCCAATGCATTCGACTATCAAGGGGGAGTCTGAGGAGAGGGTGGACTATTCGGGCACCACTGGCTCAGCGGGTGGATTAGGTGGTTCTGCAAATGATCTTGACGCAGACTACTTCACGACAACTCCTGTCTCTGTTCCTTCTTCAGTTCCCCCAATTGATGAACTTGGGAGCAATGACAGGACAGAGTTGATTATCGAGGCTGCAGCCAGAGAAGCTACCCCGTCTTCAAGTTTGCCGTCTCCAACACCAAATATCTGTTCCGACGAGACTTTCCCAATACTTGTCTTTGTGCCTTCTGTTCCTCAGCCAGCAATACTAATGCCTTCTACCATAATGGCTGTTAAGACACCTGCAACTCCTCTAGCTCCAAGTCTTCCAGCAGGGGATGAGGAAAATTTGAAATTTTCATTTGAAGCTACTTCTGCCACCGGAGGAGCTTCTGGAGGAAACACTCCCTCATCTTCTCCTGTTGGTGGTGCTGCCCGGGTGATTTGTACTAGTGATGCTCCTCCTCGGGTTCCTAGCTCCGCCAAATCTGCATTGGCTTTACTGGCCTCGCATATCATGAGTCTGGTACAGGGACGGGCTTCTTCTTCTTCAATTCCAATGGATACCGCTCTTCCTTCAGCAACATCTTCTTTAGCGCTATCTGCCTTAAATGCAGACACCGTGGATCCTTTTGAGGAACTCTTCAACTACATCGTTAATGATTTTATGCGGTTGGTAAGAAGATGCATCGAGATGATTTCCGGTGGAATAGATTTCTTTAGCCTCGGCCGTCCGATGTTATCCAGCTATTTGGATAATATTGAAAGAATCGGGGGACAAGATCGAGCAGCTCCCTACCGGGCCCTCTTTAGAGCTTTAGAAGAGCAGGTGGACATACTCAACACAGTTCGCCAAGCGGATGTTGAGACGATCACTGGAATCGAGTGGGCGCATCTTCGGATGGAGTTAGCGGCGCGTCGAGAGGAATTGATACAATAGGAAGAAGGATGGTCTCGGGAGCTGACAGAGTTCCAGGCTAGTCGGGAGTCTATTCTTAGAGGTTTGGAGGTGGTGGACTCTGAAATTGAGGGGAGTCAGGCCGCCATCCTCAACGCCCAGGAGACCATTGGTAGAGCTCGGGCGGTTTTAGTAGCCAACGAGCTTCAGTTAGGGAAATCCGTTAAGAAACGGGAAGCGTTGATCCTCCAACGGGAGCAAGTCGAGCAGGAGAAGACAATAAGAAGCCATGCTATGGATGAGTCTCGTCAGCATCTAACCCAGCAAGTTGCAATGAATGATGATGACTACCGGCAGGCTCAACACTCCGTGGAAGCAACTCGTCGTCGAGTGGTTGACGAGGCGATGAACAAGTTGAAGCATTTAGGAGATCCATAGTTTTCTTTATTCTTTTATTCTTCATTCATTTTGTAAGAACTTGTAATAAAGAGAGAACTTTTTGTAGCTTCATTCTCCATTGATGAATAAAGGTAATCTTTTTTATTCTTTTACCTGTTGGCTACCAACTTTGCTTGCACAAAAGATAACTTGTTGTCAAAATGATTTAGTTGTTCTAGGTAACTGGTCCAAGGCTCATTTGCGTATCTTGAACGGAGATGGAAATAATCCAAATCATACTGTCAGAGGTAAAGATTTAACATGACAGGTTTCATGAGATTTTTAGCAAACCCCCAGCTATCAACGGATTTGATTAGGCTTTACCAATTGCCGTTTGCGTTGGGCTAGCCATGTTATTCCCCTCAGCATGGTGAGTTGTCGAGGAATTAATTTCCTCTCCCATTTGCTTTTAACAGCATTGGGTAATTAATTTCATACTTTTACCCCTAGTATGATAGGGTTGGCGAGGAGCTTGATCTCCTCTTCCCGCTGCTATAACAGCATTGGGCAATTGATTTCATACTTTTACCCTCAGTATGATAGGGTTGGAGAGGAGTTTGATCTCCTCTTCCCGCTATTATAACAGCATTGGGTAAGTGGAGACGGTCCAAGATTCAACTGTGAAACTTGAACTGGGCACACCACGATAATCGGGTCAGGATTCATCAAATTTAGGTCAGAGACTCATTTGCGCATGCCTAAGAAGGAGTCCAAGTGCTCATCTGCGTAATTTGAACAAGTGGAGGTGGTCCAAGACTCATCTGCGTAACTTGAACTGGGCACACCACGATGATCGGTTTAGGATTCATCAAATTTAGGTCAGAGGCGCTCATTTGCGCATGCCTAAGAAGGAGTCCAAGTGCTCATCTGCGTAACTTGAACAAGTGGAGGCGGTCTAAGGCTCATCTGCGTAACTTGAACTGGGCACACCACGATGATCGGGTTAGGATTCATCAAATTTAGGTCAGAGGCGCTCAACTGCGCATGCCTAAGAAGGAAGTCCAAGTGCTCATCTGCGTAACTTGAACAAGTGGAGGCGGTCCAAGGCTCTCATGCGTAACTTAAACTAGGCACATCACGATGATGGGGTTAGGATTCATCAAATTTAGGTTAGAGGCGCTCAACTGCGCATGCCTAAGAAGGAAGTCCAAGTGCTCATCTGCGTAACTTGAACAAGTGGAGGCGGTCTAAGGCTCATCTGCGTAACTTGAACTGGGCACACCACGATGATCGGGTTAGGATTCATCAAATTTAGGTCAGAGGCGCTCAACTGCGCATGCCTAAGAAGGAGTCCAAGTGCTCATCTGCGTAATTTGAACAAGTGGAGGCGGTCCAAGACTCATCTGCGTAACTTGAACTGGGCACACCACGATGATCGGGTTAGGATTCATCAAATTTAGGTCAGAGGCGCTCAACTGCGCATGCCTAAGAAGGAAGTCCAAGTGCTCATCTGCGTTACTTGAACAAGTGGAGGCGGTCCAAGACTCTCATGCGTAACTTGAACTGGGCACACCACGATGATCGGGTTAGGATTCATCAAATTTCGACAGAGGCGCCCATTTGCGCATGCCTAAGAAGGAAGTCCAAGTGCTCATCTGTGTAACTTGAACAAGTGGAGGCGGTCCAAGGCTCTCATGCGTAACTTGAACTGGACACAACACGATGATCGGGTTAGGATTCATCAAATTTAGGTCAGAGGCGCTCAATTGCGCATGCCTAAGAAGGAAGTCCAAGTGCTCATCTGCGTAACTTGAACAAGTGGAGGTGGTCCAAGGCTCATCTGCATAACTTAAACTGGGCACACCACGATGAACATGTTAGGATTCATCAAATTTAGGTCAGAGGCGCTCATTTGCGCATTCCTAAGAAGGGAGTTGGAGGCGGTTCAAGGCTCTCGTGCGTAACTTGAACTGGGCACACCAAATTTTCTGAACTAGATGGGACAGTTATTCTATCACCATTTTAGTTCGTCAAGCATAGTATTTCTTCAAAAACTTGCCATTGATTGGCATCATCATCCTATCACTATTTTGATTCATTAAGCGGTAGGCTCCACTGGAGTATACAGTCTCCACGATGTACAGTCCCTCCCACTTGGGTTCAAATTTACCCTTAGTCTTGTGAGTCAGAACCATTGGCCTTTTAATAGCCAGAACCAAGTCTCCTTGTTTAAAGGTCCTTGGTTTAACGTTCTTATTGAACGTTCGCGAGATTCGGGCTTGATACAACTCAATTCGTTGTTGGACCCTGAGACGCTTTTCATTCAACGCTTCTAATTCTCGCAGTCTTTATTGATGGCGCTCTTCTGTCGTCATCTTTGTGGCTAAGACCACTCTTAGTGATGGAATCTGGATTTCGAGAGGCAGGACGGCCTCGCTTCCATAGACCAAAGAGAATGGAGTAGCTTTTATAGTGGTGCGAACGGTGGTGCGATAAGCCAAGAGGCACTCTCGTAGCTTTTCATCCCAATCTCGTTTATTAGAAGAGACAAACTTCCGAAGGAGCTTAATAATCGTCTTGTTGAAGGCTTCGGCTAACCCATTGGCCGCGGGGTTATATGGCGTTGAAGCGATGTCCTTGATTCTGAATTTATCACAGAATCTTGAAAACCTCTCGCTGACGAATTGCGGTCCATTATCAAGGATGATCCTTCGAGGGATGCCAAAACGGTAAATAACATGATGCTTAATGAACTTAATCACATCTGTTATTTTTACCTCTCTCATGGGTACAGCTTCGGCCCATCTTGAAAAATAATCGGTTATCGCAAGGATAAACCGATATCCTCTGGATGACGGGGGAGTTATAGGCCCCATAATATCCATTCCCCATGCCTCAAACAGCCAACTAGCATCGGTATTGTGCAAGTATTCTGGGGGTTGGTGGATGAAGTTAGTATGTATCTGACATGCATGGCACCGTTTAGCATATGCTATTGCTTCCGTAATCAAGTTCGGCCAGTAGCATCCCAGCCTTCTTATGCGGTCTCCGAGTTTTGGACCGGGCTGATGAGCTCCACATACTCCATCATGTATTTCTCTCAGCACTTCTTCTGCTTCTGCTTTTGATATGCAGCGTAGCAGCAGACCATCCCTTGACTTTTTATACAAAGTCTGAAGCTTATGGTCATAATACAATCTCTGGGCCGTCCTCTTTATCGAGGTGGCCTCCTTTGGATCTTCTGGTAATATCCCATGTAAAGCATAATCCACAAACGGAAATCGCCAATCACGGGGTTCCAGCATTAAGCCTGTCCGGCATACATCCTTGGTTTGGAATACCGTATCTGGGTGGAGGAGTTCTTTGCTACCAATAGTGATGCTTTTTGCTTCACCTGGTGCGATCGCCAGTGTTGAGGCTAATGTGGCAAGAGCATCTGTATAAACGTTCTCATTTCGAGATATGTGATATATGTAAAACTGTTCGAAATAGCCTGCTAGCTCAATAGCCAGTTGGTGATAGGGGATGAGGGCTTCATGTCTGACTCATACTCACCCGTCATCTGATTGACGATGAGCTTAGAGTCTCTATATGCCTCTAGATGGTTCACCCCCAGTTGTAAAGCTAGTTTTAAGCCGATAATGAGTGCGTTATATTCCGCCACATTATTCGTGCACGGTTCTGTTAACGAGTAATCGTTAGGCAATATATGTTTATGTGGAGATATAAGCACAACCTCCACTCCAGCAGCAGATCGTCTGGCAGCACCATCAAAGAACATTTACTATGGTTGTTCTTTGCTAACTGTGTTGACATCTGACGTCTGTTTGGATTTGGACCAAATTAGATGGTCTGCAAAGAAATCGGGAATTGCCTGTCCCTTCATTGCTTTTTGAAGAACGAAGTGTATGTCATATGGCGACAGTAGTAGAGCCCATTTTGCTAACCGGCCATTTAAAGATCCCGGTTTTGTCATCAGAATTTTCAGGGGATTAACCCGTGATATGACATGGATCGTTTGCCCTAAAAGATAGTGCCGCATTTTCTGAACAGCGAACATTAGGGCTAAACATTCCTTTTCAATCGGGGTATATCGCTGTTCGGCCCCGATCATTGTTCTACTTAAATAATAGAGGGCATGTTCACGGTCGTGCTCATTATATTGAGCAAGTAACGCTCCTAAGGCATTATCCATGGCCTTTACATATATAAGGAAGGGCTGCTCAGGGACTGGTGTTATAAGTACAGGAGGCTTAGTAAGGTACTCTTTGAGATCATCAAATGCCTGTTGACATGCCTCATCCCATACGAAAGACACCCCTTTTTTATAAGTTTGGAGAATGGCTGGCATCGTCCAGATAGGTTGGAAATGAAGCGTCGAATATAGGCGAGCTTTCCTTGTAACCCCCTTAATTCTTTAAGATTGCGGGGAGGTGGCATATCGCTAATCGCTTTTACCTTTTAAGGGTCGAGGAAAATTCCTTTTGAAGTTATTATGAACCCAAGGAATTTTCCGCTGGACACCCCCATAAATGACTTAGTGGGATTCATTTTCAAATGATGTTTCCGCATAAGATCGAAGACCACTCTTAAATAATGAAGATGATCTTCTTTGTCTTTGCTTTTGACTGCTAAGTTATCCACATAGCACTCCACTGTTTTGCGCCGGTGTTCTTTGAATATGACACTCATCGCATGTTGGTAGGTAGCACCTGCGTTCTTCAATCCGAACGGCATTACCGTATAACAGTATACCCCCAGCGGCATTCTAAAAGCTGTATGCTTTTCATCATCTGGGTGCATTTTAATTTGGTTATAACCTGAGAAGCCATCCATAAAGGACATTCTATCATAACCGCAAGTATTATCAATCATCACGTCGGTGATAGGGAGTGGAAACTCATCCTTAGGACATGCAACGTTCAGATCTCGAAAATCAATGCATATCCAGATTTTGCCGTTCTTCTTACGAACCGGCACTATATTAGCCACCCAATCAGGATGTTGTTCTTCACGGATGAATCCGGATTTAATAAGCTTGTTGACCTTAGCAACTATTATCTCCATCAATTCCAGTCGAAAATGCCTTTGCTGTTGTTTGACAGGCTTGGCGTCTTCTTTAATATTTAGCCGGTGTGTGGCAATTTGAGGGTCAAGCCCCGGCATGTCTTCATAACTCCATGCGAACACGTCTATATACTCTTTAATAAGAGATATTAGTTCCTCCTTTTCCAAGGGAGTTAGCATGTCGCTTATGAAGATGGGTTTCGGATTTTCTTCCATTCCCATGTTGACTTGTACTAATTTGTCTTCTGTGGGCGGGTCACGCTGTTCAAAGCGGACATCCCAGAGAGTGTCCATATACTTAGCCCATGAATCATCTTGAACATCAATTGGTTGCTCGTCACTTTCTGGTGCGGCTGAAACTATGTTGGCTATCAAAGATTGAAACCAAGTGCCAGTACTTTGATCCGAGTCATGATTGGGTAAAGATATATCTTCCTTGGCCGAAGAACTCTCTTCTTGTCCAGATGGTGATGAAGGAGGAGTAGATACATAGCCCAACCCCCTGCGAGTCTTTTGATAATAATCTGGGCTCTTTCCTCTTGGTCTAAATGAGGGTACAAGATTCCGCCGCCCTTTTCCAAAGTTTAATCCCAGTTTCTGGATAAAATTATAACCCATCTTCTCCATCATTTGCCAGGATTTCTGTTCATACAAGTGAAATTGAGGTGATGTTTGTTCATCACTTTCACTGCTTTGTCTTTGTCGAGGTGACGTAATCACCCTGCCGAACGTGATCGGCTTTTGGGACTCTTGTCGAGATGGGACTTTGAAGTAGTGACCTTTTTCCTTAACTATTTCAGACCGAGAGAGGAGGGATGACCTAAGTGGCAAATGACATGCCGCCAGAACTTCAAGTTCGGATAGGTCATCCACTTCAGTGGAAGTACAAGAGGGTTCAGATTCAGTAGTTACAGCATGCTTGTAAACTAACTTTATATTTTCATTTATAATCCACTCTTCCTCTATTACATCGGTTACATTATCATCAAGACTCAAACTAAAATCTAAGTGAGGGTTGATTTCATAATCACCCCTGTAGTCTTCTTCAAGAAGCTCGTACTCAGTATCGGCTTCATTACAGCTTTCGTCAGGCTTTGGAGGCTTGCTAGGATCGTCATTGGAGACTTCACGGGCCGGCTTATAAAGTGCAGCATCTGTAAAGTAATTCTCCAGCCCTTTGAATGGTTGCTTATCTGCAACTAGCGTCCGGACTTCCCCTTCCCCATTGCAATATTTCATGCATTGGTGAAGAGTCGACGGGACTATCATGTGAGCGTGGATCCAAGGCCGTCCCAGTAAAATATTGTAGGAGGCATCTGCATCAATAACGTAGCATGTGACCTCCGTCTTCAAATCCCCGATCTGACATCGGAGTCGGATCTTTCCAAGGGGACTGCTATTATTGGCATTAAACCCAAATATTGTTGTATTGGTTGGTGTCAGACGATGGAGGGAAATCTCCAACAGCTGCATCAACCTTCTGGACATGAGACTTAGTGCAGAACCCGGATCTATTTGAATTCGGTCTACTTTTGTGGACCCAACATATCCGGTGAAATATAAAGGCCTGTTATGCTTTATATTCCTCACCTGCATGTCTTCCGGAGAGAAGATGATTTGCGGAATCTGCCTCCTCACTTGATGACAGTGGAGGCAAGAGTCCCGTTCCTCCTTGGCTGACTCGACAATCTAAGATAGGAATCACTCAGAGTCTGCCAATGCCTCTCTCAGCGCCTCACGAGTTGACTTTGATAATCGTAGCAGCTCGTATAGTGTGACTTGTGCTGGGATGTTAGCCAGCTGAGCTATTATGTCAAATTTGAAGGTAGTCTCCTTGGCTCCTTCATCTCTAATAGGATTCTTCTGGAAGCGAAGTCCTTTCTGCTTTGCCGGTTTTGAAAGTTTCGCATATATGTCCTTCGGATCTACTCTAGTGTAGTTCTTGAGATATGTCTTCCCAGATCGAGTACAGGAAGGGCCTGCCCCATCTTGATGAGTGGCCATAGTTTCGGGCTCTTCTTCAGAATCTGTGAAGGCTCCCGAAACTATATTTTCTTCCCTTATTTCTGCGAAAATGGCATTAACAGTCCGCTTTTTCCCTTGACCTGCGGTAGTCCACTACTCATCTTCTAGTAAGTCAGGGTGAACCCATATAACTTCCCCCTTCTGGGTTGTTACGGGGACGAGTCCTTCTTGAACTTTCTTATGAGGATCGAGGTTCTTTGTAACCAACTTACCCTTTGGAATTGGGGTCACCCCTGCAGGGAACTCATGGGTTCCAACCACTATAGTTGCCATATAGGCGGTGACTCTCTTTTGCTCCTCTTTAAGCATCAGAACTCCAGCTTCTATTAGCGCTTGGATTTTGTTCTTAAGGGGATAACAATCCCTAATAGGGTGTCCAACGTTCCGGTGATAAAAACAGTAATTAGGGTCGTTGGTCTTACCAGCGTCCTCTGGCTTCTTATTCTCCGGGAGTTTCAACATTCCCTTCCTCATGAGGAGGTGGAAGAGTGTAGACGTCTGTTTTGCTTTGAAAGTGTAAGTCTTTTCCAGCTAAGGTCTACTTTGCCTCGTGCCCTTCTGATTTTGGGGCTTTGGGCTTGGAGGAGGATTTGTCTTTTGTGGAGCAGTTTCTGATGCCATTACCGCCTTCCCTTTGTTCTTATTACTATTATTCTAGGTATAAAGCCTATTGCTTCCAACACTCCTTGACCCACGAGATTCTTCAACTCGACGAATCAAGTCCTCGGCCTGCTCTCCCTGTTTGAGCAAATCCCTCCATGTCTTAGACTCTACGGCCACCATTTTTAGGAGCACATTAGTTTTAAGATTATGTCGACATGTTTCGACTAGAGTTTCCTGAACCATTCCGTGCTTGCAATGCACAGACTTCTCCCGAAACCTTTCTATGAAATCTTTTACCGTTTCTTGTTCCCCTTGTGTAGTTGCAAGGAGGGAATGAACCGTAATCTCGGTATCATCCTCAAAGAAACGTGAGAGAAATAATTTCTCAACATCGAACCAGGTATTAATAGTACCTGGGGGCAGCTGCATGAACCAAGTAAAAGCAGGCCCTCGCAAAGTACTTGCGAATACTTTGGTCATAATTGGGTCATTACCCATCAAATGTTCTGCTTGGGACAAGAAGTAATAAATGTGCTGACTGGGCGATCCCTTCCCGTCATATGACTCTAATTTGAGCGGCTTGTACTTCTAGGGGTATGGTACCACATCCCATTCAGGTGGGTATGGTCTTGAGACCCCTGACTCTTTCAACTCCTTCTTATGCATCAGAGTTTCGAGTTGACTTTGTAATCTTTCTATCTTTTCTCCATACGGATCATGGAAAGAAAATCTATCCTCGTTCTCGTGCACTGAGTGGGCTTTGTCTTCTTTTTCCTCCTCATTGAGAGTTTCTTTGCCCCTTTTATCCTCAACAAATTTTGAGAGCATCACTTTAAGGTCTTCAATCGTCTTCTGTTTCTCTCGAATCATTCTTTCTTGAGCTTCAAATCTCTGATTGATATCATCAGATTTATCTGCCATGTGCGATGCTATCTTTTGTGGCCGAGATGAAGTAGAGAATGGCGGTGAAGCTATGGCTGAATTGTCTCTGTCATCGTCATAAGAATCTCTTATAAGCCTCTTATAGTTTCGAGGTGGGACGGCTCCTGATTTAAGTCGAGTGATATGATGAGGTTCTTCGTCACTCGATTCTGAATCATCATCCGTCTCTATAATTTTCTTCCCTTTTCCTACCATATTGGAGGTTACAGCTCTCCATTGTTTTAGGAAAGTGGTTCTTGTCCTCGTAATAGGGTTCTTGTCCAACTCGGTTAATCGATCGAACACCAATACCCTGCTTTTACTGTAGCCACAGTTGTTCATTACAGTGGATACTGCTATCATAAGCTGCTGGCAGTGACAGACAGGTTCAGTTTGAACTTGTTCTATATCTCGCTTCTTGGACAGATACTCCCTGAGATCGGTGATTTTAGTCATGCAGTCGTGGGGCCCATTCAACTGTTTAGAGGGTCTAGGAACCCATTGCAGCTTCTTAGGATCACTGGAGTCCAGCTCTGGTCTACTGACGCGAGGATCAGTCCTGATTCTGTAGTCGAGTTGATCTATGCGGGGCTTAGAAATAGCTTCGCGTTTTGTCTCGCAGGACCAAAGAATAGCTCCGCATTTTGCCACGCTAGCCTCGCGTTTCTCGCTGGCTTGGCGTGTCTTCAGAAGTTTAGCTTCTGGAATAGTAGCCCCGCGTGAAAGGAAATTCGTGCATGCTGGCTTACCCCTACGATTAACGCAAGTCATATCTTCGCGTCTAGCGCGATTCTTACGATTAAGAACGATCTGCTAATCGTCTTCGCTATTCTCGTCGAGAATCTTGCTTTTCTCACAAGTATTATTGGCCTCGCGTTTCTCGCTTGGCTCAGTATCAGCCTCGCGTGGAAAATCACACGCTGGCTTTGAAGAATTTTTATACTCGCGTTCCTCGAGAGTGTCAAAAGTCTTGCGTTTCTCGCAAGTATTATAGCCTCGCGTTTCCCGCTTGGCTCAGTATCAGCCTCGCTTGGAAAATCACACGCTGGTTTGAAAGAATTTTTATACTCGCCTTTCTCACGAGTGTCAAATATTTTGCGACTAGCGCAATCTTACTGGCTTCGCATTTCTCGCTAAGCTCAACAATAGCCTCGCGCTGAAAATCACACGCTGGCTCAGCAATAGCCTCGCATGGAAAATCACACACTGGCTTTCCCTTGCTTTTAAGGCAAGTCGTAACTTCGCGTTTAACGCGATAATAACCGGTCTAGCAATTAGCACGAGCCAGTTTGCGAGGGACCATAGCCTCGCGTCCATTAGCCTTGCGTCTAAGGCAAACTTTGAAGGCTTTTTGCCTTATTCTCCGATTCTTATTTCGAAGTTGGGTTCTGGTCAATCCAGTTCCCAGGTCTTCTTCGGCAGTAGGAATCTCATCCTCTGCTAGGACTTCCTGTCCGAGTATCGGCCCTATAGCTGCAGTCTCCAAGGATCCCTGTATCTCGGTGGATACCTTTTTACTCGTTGCTCGGGTATTGGAGTACATGCGACGATAGTGTTGTATCTCGTCCAAGTCATCTGATTCAGAGGAGAGGAACTCCTCGTACTTCTGCTGGTCGATTTCAACGACCAGCGTGTCTACTTCGGATCTGATCATCTCGACGTCCGATTGCGCCACAATCTCTTCATCAGTGAAAGAGATGGCTCCCACTGTGGTCGCCAGTTTGTTCTTAGTAGAAATTCTTTACCTTCCTTCCATTGAATACAGCTTGGATTACAATAGAAGTGAACAAGATAAAAAGAAGAACAAACGAGAGGATTTTATATTTCAATCGCTCTCTTTTACAATGTATCGTGGGATCAGTGGCAATGGGATCTATAGTAGTTCCTTTGGACGATCGAACGTCGAACTCTTCTCTCTTGAAGGTGGCGGCCGACTACAGACGATCCTCTCTGGTCTTTCACGAACTCAAGGCTCTGTGCATAACTTGAATTATCCAAGAGGAAAAGATCTCAATTGCCGAAAAGAAGACCCCTAGGGTTTCACCAAGAAGGTATTTATATCCCCAGGTTAATGCAAGAGTTTCTATCTAAATAGAACTCGCATTCATCAAGAATTCCAATCAAATATCTTAGTTTTGATTTAAATCTCTGAATTTAGAATTTTGATTGGATTCAATTCGGGCATTTGGATAAGCCCAAATTATAATCTCAATCAATTTGAGATTCTGGTTATCTGCTCATGCGGAGCTAATCGCATTAAAACGCGGCGCTAAAAAACCAGAATGCGGAGCTAAGGCGAAGCTATTGATAGCCCCGCGTTTTACTCATCGCGAGGCTAAAACTAGCTAGATGCGGAGCTACAGAGTTAGCTCCGCGTTCTATTGTGAAAAATCCTTTTAACTTAGAAATTTTCAATGCCAACACCCTCTTCTTCCTTCACAATCTTCCTCGCCAACCCATGCCAATGTTGTTGTAAGATCATCAAGCCGAGGAGCTATTCTGCTTAGGTTTCCACTATTGCTATTAAAGAGAAAATCATGAAAAAAAAAATTCAAAACTTGGTTTGAAGATCATGGTCTGAGACCATAGACCAAAAATCATGATCCATGTTTTCAAGCCTTAATGATGATAAGAGACTATGATCCACATTTCAACACCAAACATGGATCATAGACTATGAGCCACATTTTTAAGACTAAATGTGGATCATAGACTATGATTCATATTTTCAAGACTAAGCACGATTTATAGATAATGATCCATATTTTCAAAGGGCAAAATGCAGATATTCGGCAATGATCTACATTTTGGTTATGAATTTCAAATAATTAAAGTTGGGGTTACATTCCGATTTCTCCAATTTAATGAGAGAAATTAAGCCACAATAAAAGGGGTCTTAACTAGTCAGTTATACCAGAATTAAGACTCCAAAATCCCTACAAATAGTGAAGATTTGAAATAGTTTATCTGACACTAGAAAGAGATATTCCGTACTATTTTCTTTTCCTTTCATTTCTACTTATTTCTCTTTCCTGTCTTGTTCTTCTGCTTTTCGTTTTTTTTCCAACTCTCCTCTCCATCTTTATCTTCCCATGAGCCCACCATATCTTGTAGGGGATGATATATGAATCCTTTTGGTACCATACAGCTCTACTTTGTACTCTTCTTTTGGACACCAGAATGGGTACTGTTGTTTTAGTTCTTCCATTCTTCTGACGTTCATCTCT